>JACDJE010000531.1:10114-221530 GCA_016647715.1 Pavo muticus | reverse complement strand
ATGGATATATCTATATATATATGTATGTATATATTACAGTGTACAATGATCATTAATTTGTTCTATGCAATGTCAGTGTTTTGTTTTAAGTTTGCCTGACAGTTTCTGTTTTTATGTTCTCACTGTCTGGTACCATCCTAACTTTTTAGGATGAAGTTTTGTATGTTTGCTTTTTAAATGGGGATGACGTTTCATATGCATGCAGACAAAATTACACTTTTCTCAAAGGCATTTGATTACCAGATTTATAACACAAATAGCAGCAAGGAGCAGCAAATCCATACAGACTATGAAATTAATGCCAGAATAATAGAGTAAATGTAATATATATTCATTTAAAACATTTAAAGCAAGAGCGAGTGCTTACCTTTCTTTATTTTGAGTCCAGTTAGAGCTACAGAACCTGAGAGTGGCTGAGGTGGGAAGGAAGCTCTGGAGATCACCTAGTCCAATCCCTCTGCTTACAGGAGGCACAGCTAGAGAAAACTGTCAGTTTTTGAATATCTCCGAAGATGGAGACTCTATAACATCTCTGGTCAATCTGGCCCAGTGCCATTGTAAATTTGTCACAAAACCCCATCAAGAAACACAGTTGTTTTACACAGTCCCAGAGAAGACTAAAGGAAAGGGTACAATCAGAACTGGAATTTACTTGCTGTCTCCTTTTCACCAGAAGGGAGAAGTGATGTCGCAGTGAACTCAGAAACACATTGATCTAGGCATTGCCAGTAGAGGCTTTCACCTGTTTTCACCTGTTCTCTGCTCCCTTCTAGCTCCTCACCAGGAAAGATGCCAGAGCAAGACAAGTAGACCATCAATGTAAATAGGTAGATAGATAGATAGATAGACAGATGGATAGGCAGATAGATGCTTTCTTGCCTGTATGAGAGTACAGGTCAAGTTCTGCTCTTACTTTGAAGTTTAGTGAAAGACTCATAATGGATGTAAATATATTGTGGTTTAGTGTGTTACATTTGCTAAGTATTTATCCTTGGACCTGTTACAGTGCATTAATGTAAATAAAAATATATGCCTAAAGATAGGTATAAAACAGCTACATAGCACCACATATTCACTACAAATTGTTCTATATAGAAAGAATGAGTTTTCTTCTGTAAGAAATGCTTAATGTACGATATGAGTAATGACTTTTGTTTTGGAATTCAATCATGAATTCTGATCTTCTGAAGTGGGACAACAAGGAAGGGGGACACTGATCAATCTTATCGCTCTGTGGTTTATTCCTATCCAAGAAAAAGCGCAATAAATCATTTAATTAAAAATAAAACCAATCATCACCAACAATAACAAATGAATAGAACAGCAAGAAAAGAACACCACACTCTGAAACACCTCCAGCCACTACGAATGCAGGTCTCATTACTGATAAAAGATGAGCATTTCTTGTAAAAAAAAACTCAGCACATGCTAGGGTAAAAACTCTCAAGGTAAAAACCTCTGCTTCTTTGTAGGCAGAAAAATGAAGTCACGGTAAGAACACAATAGAAATATGCAAGAAGATCTACTGAGTTGTGACACAAACTGTGACAGTTTACCATTTATAAACCTGATTTACAGAAAAACACATTTGCTTTAGATAATTTTAAACATTAAACACCAATTCCACATGAATATCTCATGCTGTTTAGATATAAAAACTGGCAGGGAAGATCTTTCAGATGTGGCACCTCTATTTAAAAGGATGCCATTGAGTGACAACATATTCATTTTTTGCCAGAGAGAAACCAAGATAAGAATGAAAATTCTAATATTTCTAAGTATTCTTTGGACAAATAGCTGGAAAGCATTGGTTATGGTCTATCAGCTGTGACCACCAAGAACACAGTGATCTAAATGGATCATGCCTCAGTGCACTGGCTTGGAAATATGAGTCTTAAAATTTATCTCTTTCTTAAAAACTTCTAATTTCTACATACACTGAAATGGGCTGCAGAATCACACACTAGTCTTTTCTTCCTCTATGAATTGAAATTAATAATTAAAATGCCCACTGTAAGTGAAAAGCAATTGTTTACGGACACTATGCTTTGATAGTTGTTCTAAGAGAAACAAAGGCAATAGTAAGATAGGAGACTGCACTCAGCAGAAATTCAGATCTCAAGAGAAAATAAACTTCTGTTACTTTCAACTGCTGAACTGTGATATTTTCTGCACTTAACATAGAACTGGCAGAAGAATATCCAAGCAGAAGCAAATGTCGTATCAATTATATCAGTATACTGTGCACTGGTGGTTATTACCACTCTTTAGTCATGAAGGTGTCATGGAATATTACACAGACTAATCCTTCAGGGGAGTAAATCTTCTTTATCATTTGTAAATAAGAATAAACAGAGTAAATAAAAATCAACACATTTCAAAGCAATTGCTTGCAATCAAAAACAGAGCAGTAATTCCAATAACCAGAGATACGCATGTTTTCCTCCCCTTGCTAGGGCTCTCCATAAGACTGAAAGGTGTCCTTCATGACAAAGGTCACAATTTGTGAGATGAAACCCACTGACTTAAATGAGGGAACATATCAATTGCAGTTGCACCCACACATTACTGTACAGGTTAAGAAGGATTATTTTAACCCTAAAGCACAGTAGTTTAATTCTAAAACACAGGTAATATTGTTTAAGCATAAGAAAAGAACTTTTTACTGTGAAGATGATCAAACACTGAAAATGACTGCTCAGAGAAAATTTTGCAGGATTTTCCATACTTGGATATATTTAAAACCTGACAGGTTGTGGTCCTGAGCAGCCTGATTTAGCTGAACCAGATCTAAGCAGGGGATCTCCAGGGGTCCCTGCCAACCTCAGCAATGCTGTGATCCTTTTATTACTAGGACAGAAAGATGTTACCTTGAATGGCTTTCAAAGCCAGGGTTTCCCTTTCATTTATCAGCTCACTTTTAAAATACAACATTATTGGTGATTTGAACCAGGAACTCATGTCAAAATTAACATGCAGCACCACAATCAACCCTCACCACATGAGGTCTAGCAACCCACATACCTATTCATCTCTGTAAACTAAGTCAGACACAGCTACAGTGCTTTTCCGAGGAGCAGGAACTTGAGTTTTATAGGAAAAGGCACAGGATCAAATACTGTCTTTTGATAATGCCTCCCAATTCATGACTTCAAAAAGGGAAATACTGGATCATGTGATATACACAAAAAAATTGTACACTAATACATAATGTGGACCAGCCTAACACAGAAAAGATTTTACACATCTCACATGACAGAAATTTAAAATCACAGAAATATTCTTTTATTTCTTCCCCTTTCAGTAAATCATAGAATCATTTGAATTGGAAGGGACTCTTAAAGGTCAACTAGTCCAATTCCCCTGCAATAAACCCACAGCCAGATCATGTTGCTCAGAGCCTCATTCAGCCCAACCTTGAGTGTCTCCAGGGATGGGGCATCCACCACCTCCCTGGGCAACCCGTTCCAGTGCTTCACTACCTTTATCATAAAAAAAAAAAATCAGTCTAAATCTCCATTATTTTTAGTCTGAAACCATTTCCCATTGTTGTATTGCAACAGACCCTGCTAAAGAGTCCATCCCCTTCTTTCTTATAGCCCCCCTTTAGATACTGAAAGACCGCTTCTTCAAAAACATCCTTTTTCATTAGTGTCCAGAATGCTCAATCCCACCCTTTCATCTCTCCTTGTCGTTTCAATAGTCAGCCAGTGAAATCAAGACAGTTATTGATGAAGTACAACAATCTTTAGGGAGGAAAAGGTTTAGTGTGTACACCTTATCTTTTTATGCTAATCTTTCATGCTAACCAAATGAAAATTGATCGCTTTCTTTACACTTTAACAACACAGACTCAAAAGCATATGTGTTGGAAATGTAGATAATTATCACTGCAGACCTTACAATATGTTGCCTACCTCTGTCATCATAGCAACATTCCCATTTGTAAGCTACATATTTTGTTCCAGGTTTTCTTTAAAATCACTAAAGAATCATTTTAACTCCTTCTATCTTTCTTCTGTATTCCTGGAGACAGGGATTCCCTTTTTATGAATGTTGCAGAAGAAGGAAGATTTAAAAGAGGAAAAAAAACGTGAACTACAGCCAATATTCATATCAACCAAATGGTCTGGTACATTACCTAGAGCAAAAAAATGCTTCCACTTGGAAGCCAAATTCAAAATGACCTTGTGCTTTTTTCAAAAAGGCTGGCAGCTGAGGTCACAGGAGTGAATTGTGATAGACAGTGCTTCTCTCTATAGTTAGAAGGCATTCCTAGTATGTGAATTACTGCCACATAGGGGAAAAAAATAGAAAGAAAAAGAAAACACAGCAAAGAACATTGTTCAATTTCCTTGTAAAATAATGGGAAATATAGCCTACAACAGCTATGAAATTCACGAAACAATCTAAGTTTTCAGCAACTTTATTTCACCATCAAGTATGTTCTACCCTTTTCAGTTCCTCATTCATAAATTAAGCCTGTTCTTTATTGGTCTCTACTGTTGACAGCACGGGAAACAGTAACTATTTCTCCAGCAGGTAGATCCCAGCTGCACAGAATACTATGTACTGTTGTTTAAAAATATATATTGCAGTTGTGTTAAAACTGATTACATCACTGAGTGAAAAACAATGATAAGGAAAAGAAGCTGTAACTTCTAGTAAGTCCTTTAATTGAGATTTAAACACATAAGCTGAAAGAAAATTCCACTATTCAATTATGTAAAGAAATTGTTAACAGTAATTTCAAAAGAATGCAATTTTCAAAAGGGTATATTTTCAGTTCATTCTCTTGTAAACACATGAGCAACCTCCATCTAAGGATTTTAATCTGTCAGTAGGACTGCGTGAGTCCTCAACTTGTTTCTATAATAGCAGCTTTTCACTGAAATATTTTGATTGACAGATTCTTATTTTTAACATCTGCATCCTGTGGGAGCAGCTTAATGTTAAGAAGAAAAATACACTCTGGGTTTCAAAGCAGGTGGAAAAACTCACAGTTCTGACTGAATGAGAACTGCTTCTAATCTTGTGTTTTCCACTGTGCCTTAAAGTATCCTATATATAGAAGAAAACACATCTTGTCACTTCTGAAACATTTAAAGAACAAGAAGGTAGAAGAAAAAGAGAGTACATATAACTTACCATTAAAGTTTACTGCCCGGATATAGGTAAGTAGTTCTTTACCATCAATTGTGCTCATCCTTGGACATAGACCAATATATCCAGGACAGAGATCTTTGTGCATGTTATGTAGTGCATAGGCCATGGAATATACTGCATCAATTACAAACTGAACTTTGCCTTCTTGCTCATAGGCTGAATCTCTTGCAATTCTTTCTAAGCCTAAGGAATAAAGAGAAAAAGAGTCTGTTTACTTCCATTTGTGTGCATGTGTGTGCAGAAATCCACAGTAGAACGTAAATGATCATGGTCAGACAAATACGTAAAGTCAGGACTCTGCTATCCATCACCTACATAAACAAGACAAGTTAAAGTATGGCCATCTGGTTCTGCCTCTAATCCTTGTATGCTGTGCCAGGTACATAAACGCTATGTTGAGTCCTGGGGTGGGAAAGAGGATAGAGCATTTCATTACAAGAAATATATATGTATATGTATTTCTACAACCCAGCAGAAATCTGCTCTGCAGCTTATTGACTTTCATTCAATAGCTGGTTGTAGTTATTTATAGAACACTCCTACACTAGCCTGTCATTCTATTTTAGATAAATTTAAGGCTACCTCGATTTTTATCTATGTCTACTACTTGATAAAGATTATTTAAACACGTCAGGGAAAAAAAGCCAAATGTTTGCCAAGTGATGTGGCCATCTGTCTCCATACTGAAAAGTGCTTATTCTGAGACTTTTCCCTGTATTTATTAGTGAATTATGTTTCACGTTGAGAGCTGTGTACTGTCTGCTGTTTCCTACAGGAACATTTTTCCTACAGTGGGTATACAGAGCAAATCAATACATTATGAGATTTTGATTCTGCAGGGATTGCCCACATTAATCATCTATGTGCAAATCCAGACATACCTTTTATGCTCAGCAGTGATAGCACCAAGTGGAAAAGTTAAAAATAAAGTCCAAGAAAATTATATTTTAGGTAGGCAACCAGCATGTCCTATATGTGAATTCAGAAACTGATTTCTAAGTCTTAGCATTTTCATTTACAAATGGGAAAGAGGTCTCTACAGATCTCGGCTTGAAATCTGCTCTGCTGATGTCTACAGCCAAGCTCCCATTGACTCAGTGAACACAAGATTAAAAAACCAAGGTTATTTCTCCTCATGGGATAGTTAAAAAAAGAAAACAAAACAAAACAAAACTTCCTTATTTCTTGTACTGACCATTACTGACCATGAGAGGAAAGCATATAACTTTGTAACTTACCACAGATTACTCAATTGACACTTTACAAGGCATGCTATCTAATGATTGGCAAGTAATTAGTAAACTGTGTGATGTTACAGAAACCAAGCGAATAGAAAAACATTTCCTTGCACACACTGAAATTTGCACAATTACTTGAAAAACACTGCTTAGACATGACAGGATATAAAAGATGTAAGATATGACTCAATGAGATTGCAACTCTATTAAATTACTTAATTTGCAAACTAACTTTCAACAGCAATTGACAGGCACAGCTCAGGATCCCTCCCTTAATTGTTCCTGCCTGGTTAAGACTGCCAGACAAGAAGTGAAGGGCAGGGCTTACAGAACTGCTGCAGGCACACAGCAGTCAATAACCCACACATGTTCCTAAGAGCTTCCTCATCCTCTAAGTGGGATGGCTAGGACAGAATATGTTTGAAGGAGATACACCTCTTTTTGTTTCCAAGCCAAATATAATTCCCCTCACATATCAGACAGATGAAGATGTATGTTGAAAGGTGGAGGGCTGGTGAAAGACAGAAAGCAATTATCATCTTCTCTAATAAGTGCTAAGTCATAGAGCCCTGGACGCTGCAAATATTTCTGCAAATACATTGTACTAAGATGTAAAAATGTATAAAAGAAAAAAATGAGTAATACAGTCCCTTGCATTTCACTGTAGCTTAAACATACGCAGGATTTCTATAAACTTATTCCACAGTATAACATTTTACCTTTACTCTTCAGAAATAATTTATCATATAAATTACAGGAACTAATTTCTCAAAAACTAATTTATCATATAAATAACAGATTAAAAATGAATATTTTATCACTGAATGTGTTTCCTTAATCACGAGGGGTTGAGCAACATCACAGAATTATCAGTTTCAAATCTAGCAATCTCCAAAGGCAATAGAAAAAAAGTCTCAGCTTTCTATACAACAAAGAAATAATTTAATAAAAAAACCACACACACAAAACAAATGAAAATCAACAAATTGAATTACATGCTATTTCTTTTTGAAGTTTCTCTTCATTTTCTGTTTCCAAAACTTATGAAGATAACAAGAACTCATCAGCTTAAACATCTACTATATCTGATTACATTACATATGAGCTCTACAAAGCATGCTTACGCATACACACACACACACAAGGACAACTTGAAATAGTGTAACTATACACATCTCATAACAAAATTCCTTAATGCCTTTTGATGATCACTTCACTTTGGATGTGGTGCTCAGGGACATGATTTAGCAGAGGGCTGTTAGAGTTAAGGTAGCATGGTTAGGTCATGGTTAGACTCAGTGATCTTTAAGGTCTTTTCCAACCTGAGCGATTCTATGATTCTATGATTCAATTTCTAATCTCACAGTTTTTACTCCAAAAGGAATTACTGAGGCTGCACTGTTGAGGGGGATTATTACAACTCTTGAACTCAGGCACTTAATACCTGCTTGGTCTGACAGCGTGCCAAGAACTGAGACAAGAACTGTGCTGATACCATTCCTTTGTACTCTGATTTCCATACAAAGGAAATTCAAGGAAATATAACATGATATTTTCCAGCAGGTCTTCCATTCCAACTGTTGAAAAGTGCAGGCTTGTGGGGAATTACAGCAAGATGTTGAGACTTTCCCTGACCAGTGGATAAAATCCATAACTATATGTACTAGCGTTATCATCTTGGCCTGGAGAAGAGCTAGGAGAGATGATGCATCACTAGCCCAGGAGAAGCATCAATCGTTCCTGGCTGTCTTTATTTGGTGTCTATTTCAGGAATCCTGCCACAGCTATTCTTGCATTTCCTGAGCAGGAGTGACAAGCCAGACTACGTTAGGTGATACTGTCGCTATAATTTGTAATAATTTCCTCCTTTGCTCCTGGTAGTTCCTGTACTGTAGGAATAACCATTTCCTGCTCAGGATGGTGGAACTTGACTATGGCAGGGAAAGATAACGAACATATGGTGAGATGCAGATTAAGCAGACAAGTTTATGAGGAAGAAGAAGGACTGACATTGCCAATTCCCCATGCATGAATTGGGAATCAAGATACTTCAGGGATCACAACAATTTTATTTACAACAATAAATTATATCTTAATTAAAATTTAATAACACAACATAGTAAATAAATAAAGATTAATGTAATAGAGCTCAAACAATGAATTCATACCTGGGTGATGGTATCACCTGTGGGATACAAACAAAGCAACCAAAACTTAAGTTGCTGATGTCACCAACAGGTGACTAATCTGCTGGGAGATAAGTGTTATACAATACACCTATGTTTTAGATTGGCTTTTCAACATTGATCTTAGGGCACATGTAGATGAAATTCTTTTGCAAATGCCAGTGGCAACAGGAGGAGCACAGAGCAGATTTCATATTTCTTATTGTCTTATGAATAAATAAAAAACAATTATAGATAAGGGAAAATTGGATATACCTGTTTCATAGTTTGTGATATAGGGAAATTTAGTTAATTAATTTGTTTATTAACTGCAGTGGTTCTAGAAATTCCCAGTTCGCTTTATATTTCTCATCAATACTACTCATGTTGTCTTACCAATCTTTCTGTTTCCAGTTTGTATTGCTGAAACAATTTGTATAAAATTGCAACCTACATTATCTCTCATATCTTTTTCTATGTTTTCAAAACTACATCCTTTATACATAGTTAAAATTTTAATTTATGCTACTTGAAGACCATAGTTGAAAATTAAAGACGTTGTATACAACAGCTAGTCACAGCTCCAGACTTAAGTTCCTCAGAAAGGTTTCGTGTACTGGACAGCTTTTGACACGGGAGTGGGGGTCCAGTTAAGATAATAGAAATCTGTGGTATGTGGATGCAGTGTACAAGGGAATAGGATCCTAATCCTGGGAAATAAAACATATGACAGAGTAATCATAATAATTTCAGGTTCCAAGCTTAGAAAAGTAGTACAGTCAAGAGAGAAAAAAGACAAGACACATAACTAGAGCCCCACTTGGGAAATGAGATGTTTCAAGGAGGTGTCTTGCTTCCCTAATCATTAACCAACTTAAGGAAATATTCCTTTTTGAAGTCTATCAGCAACCCATTTTTCAACTACTTTTATTTGAGCCATCTTGATTTCTAGTATTTTAGATTGTTACTCATAATCAAGAGTCAGTGTTCACGGAAGTGTATACAAGAACTATCACTTTTATTAATCAACATAAAAAATATCTATTTTGATTTCTCAGTGCTTACTGGTGTCCATGCTGGTTTTTGTAATTAATCTCCTTTATTATCATTTTATCTTTGTTTTGTTTAGGACTGACTGGAGCACAATTGGCCAGCTCACCTTTCATGTTCAGTTCAAATATTGGCTCATTGCAAGCACTCTTCCACTGTTTTCAGTACTGATACCTCAAAGCTTATAAAAATCAATATTAACAGCTCAGAAAACATGCAGCCAGCTCTCTGAAAACTCTCACATCTAAGTTATAGAGAATGCCTGTTTAAAAACTCTCACTGCTGCTGCAATGTGTCACGGTCTTTTTTTTAGTTGAAATCATTTATTTCACTAACCTAACAATATTAATGTAATACTTTTGATCTTTTTTTATAGACTTCTGCTTGAAAAACTCATTTGAGAAAATTGTAACTGCAGATTTGCATTTACACTGTTTTAATCCACTTACTGCAATGTTTGTTATTACTTGATTTATGTATCTTACTCGTAGGGTTGGTAATTTCTGGAAAAATCATTATTTATCCAGAAATAAAAAATTATTAAAAAAAAAACCAAAACAACACAAGGCTTGTATGTCTTATCCTTCAGTTAGGACAGAACAATGTGAATAACTGGCTTCACAGTGACAGAAATTCTGCTGCAGAATGGTTGGAATCTCCTAACCATGAATTCACCACCAAGAGGGAAAAATCCCTTTCCAAGAGTTTGTATTCCTCCTGCCTTTCCACAGTGCCACCCGTTCTTTTTTTGCCCTGCCCCCTCTCACACGAGCTGAGCAAGAAATCTGCTTTTCTAGGGACTGCTGTGATTACCACTCTCTGGGGGTAATAGTGGGAGGAGAAGTAATGCTGGGGACAGAAAGTGAAAATAAAAATGATTAGTGAAAATGATAATACACAAAATGGCTACCAGTGAACCACGTATTCTATTAGTTTCCTTTTACTGGCATTTGCTATATTATGCTCAAGAGTAATTACTGTGTAAAGCCAGTTGATGCATCTGTGCAACTTTTTATTTTGTTTTTCAGACTCATCTGTTTACAAGTCTGGATGTTGGATAGCTACTAACATTTTGTCAGTTCACAGTTAGTTGTAATTCACATTTTGCCTCCTTTATTTGGCTCACAAAACAGTTTTAGTTAGTTAAGCTACACTTGGAAGCAAACAAAATCAAAGATAAATATTGTGTTGAGATTGATCTTCCTCTGCACGCCAATCATAATCATAGCTAAATCACAGGCAGTCCTCAGCTCAGACATGATAGTTCTCTATTTGTCAGGATTTGTAAGAACTTCCCATCTTTGTAGCATCAGTTTTTCCTTAGAAAGTTGTCATCTAAAACTGTAAGCCATTTTACAGTCTCAGCAAGAAGCACAAGAAGTGTATGCTGCTACCACTGCAGTCTTCCCTGATTATTCAGTGGCTTTCCTCACACATTACAGACAGTCTGCTCTCCCAGAACAAATAATGCAATAGAGATCATCATCTCCAGATACTGAAATTCAAGGGGATGATGTGCTATTATAGTGGAGGAGTTGAGCTTTCTAGTAGCCACATGGTAACAGTGATGCTTGATTTGTGCATTGTTAGTCCGCAGAGAGCCTCAAAAGATCTGTGGCTCTTCTGCAATAGTACAGTGTCAGTTTAGAAAGCAATTCAGAGAGTAAGTTAAGGATTATATCTATTTTCTCAGCCACTCCAAACAAGAATTTGAGAATGTAAAAGCAATGATAGTGAAATGAAACAGTTTGACTCTATTCTTCAACGACTGACAGATGAGATACTGTGAACTGGTTGCTGATGTAATTTTTGAAAGGTTATGGTTTAAGCCACTTCACCAAAATTAAATATTCAAAAATATACATGGAAGGACCAATTGGCAAAGGTCTGAGAGGGAAAATGAAAACCAGTTTTCCAGTCCCTACCTAGGAGAACATGGAGATTTTAAAATAGGTCCTACCCAGAAGAGGGCTCACAATTTTCAAACACACTGTAAACAGAAAATAGCAAAAAAATATTTCAGGTAAAAGTCAACATGTTCCAATAACTTTCCCTTTAACTTCACTTTAAATGAGAAACTACATCTTTTTCTTTGCCTGGCTCTTTAAATGGAGCACCTCAAAAAAATACTTTCCCTGAACACAAACATTTTTCATGGATAACACCATAATATTTTTCCCAGCCTTCACAGTAAATCAGAAATTTCTTTCAGCAAAACACAAATAATGCACAATCCTATGTAGGTTGCTCTAAAAGTAATGCCTCCTATTTATGTCCATGGGAACAACAGATACAAAGAGCACAAGAACGCTACTTAATAGAGCAAATTCTCAGCTACAAAATGCTATTTTTCAACACAGTCACCACCATTAGCATGGTGCATTTTCACCAGTGATAAGCAAGAGCCTGAATGCTGCACTCATAAAAATTTGCATCAGCAAAGGTGACCCACTGTTTCACAGTTGCTATGATGGCATTGTTGCTAGGAAAACATTGCCCATATGGCCCATCTTTCATCAGCTCAAACAAATGGAAGTCAGAAGGCACCAAATCCATACTATACAGTGGGTGTTGTAGGACAGTCCACCCAAGACTGGCAATGTAGCAGTCAGAGTTGATGGTTTGTCCAGGTTGCAGGAAAACCAGAACCCTTTCCTATCCCAAAAGACAGTGCACAGTTTTATCCGCTGAGGGCTGCATCTTGAACTTTTTCTTCAGTGGGGAACTGACTTGTCACCACTCCATGGACTGCTGTTTTGACTCCAGCTCACACTGGTGACACCATGTCTTGTCACCAGTAATGATGTGATCCAGGAAACTGTCATCTTCAATCATGTATCGGTTCAACAGATCCTGACAAACTTGCAAGCAGTGTTCTTTCTGTTCTCATGTGAGCCTTCGTGGGACTCACCTGGCACAAACTTTGCAATATTCCAACACTGTAACCATTGTTTTCAATGCACTGAAGCCAATATTCAGCTCCGTACACAGTTCCCTGGTCATAATCCAACAAATTCACGCAGATGAGCTGATTGAGACACTCTTCATTTTGTGGTGTGACAGCTCTGTATGGCCATCCAGAATGTGGCTTGTCTTTCACATCGTTGTCAGTGTTGCTGAAACACATCACCCACCACCTCACTGTGCTCACATCTACTGTTTGGTCTCCATAAACATTCAGCAAACACTGATGGCAATGGGTGCAATTTTTGCTGCATGGAGGAATTCAGTGCCACACCTTTGCTTCACACACACTTCCATGTCAGACGCAATTTTTTCAGACTTCTCCTCTGCTGCCGTCTGTCACGGGGCAACAACATACAATGGAATATTGGCAGGAAGGTTCAACCTCTACTGCCATACCACCAGCATCTGCCTCTGACATAATTACTTTTAGAGTAGCCCTTATATCCAAGTGGAAATAAACTGTAATTCTGGTCACATTGTTTTTTGTTTTGTTTTTATTGGGTGGGTACTTTTTGTTCTTAGAGCTGTGTGAAGTTCACAAGAATGCTTTCGAAAAACAAAATGAAGCTGCATTGCTCATTTCTCTGCATTGAGTCTCTAACAATAATTTGAATATTCTTACCATAGTGAAAAACTTTCCCTTTTCTACTTAGTGTTTTTGTATTGCCCAAGGAGGTTGTGGATGCCCCATCCCTGGAGGCATTCAAGGCCAGGCTGGATGTGTCTCTGGGCAGCCTGGTCTAGTGGTTGGCAATTCTGCACACAGCAGGGGGTTGAAACTAGATGATCATTGTGGTCCTTTTCAACCCAGGCCATTCTATGATTCATTCTATGATTGCTTAATTGTAGTTCCTTGAAACACTGTATAGAAAGTTGGAGAGCACAGGCATTCAGAACTCTCAAACATTTAAAATTTTAGTTTACTACATCTGACAGTGGCAATATTGTGTAAAACACTGTCTTGTTGATCCAAGATTTGCTTTGATATGTATATTTCGCTAAGCAGCACCGACAGCAATCACATAATGATTAGACACTGTTGGATGTGGTTTCCATAAATCTAGATAAGAGCCATGCCACACATGTTAATCGAAAGATGCATCAAAAATACAGCGGGATAAATAATCTCTATTTCAGGTACATCAGTACCAAGTATTAATGGGACTGCCTGTGTTGGAATATATAATTTAGTGTGGAAAAAACTCAAAGCTACATATGACATTTTAAAAAGTTTTATGTCTGTATTATCAACAGACTGCAGCTTTTAAACTGCAGGCAGAGAATTATCAATGCTATTGCAAGAAGATATTTGCCCTCCAAAAAATGGTGGTCTGGCAGACCTCCATTCATTTGTACTGGCTCTGGCTGCAATACATCTGACAACATGAGAGCACATACCTGTTCCAGTAATACATGAAAAAAAAACACTGCAGGATTTGAATAAAAAAGATAATTCCAGTATTAAGAAATTAATAAATCTGACATTACAGTAGGTTCTGTTAGATTTTCTCCAGATTTTATGCCTGGAGAGCAAACCACTGTCATATTTAGCAAAATTATTTATCATTCGTTCAATGTATATATGGGAGAAATTTTTAATGATTAAGCTGGAGTGACACTGGAACAGGTTGCCTAGAGAAGCTGTGGATGACTCATTATTGGAAGCGTTCAAAGTCAGTTTAGATGGGGCTTTAGGCAACCTGACCTAGTGAAAGAGGACCCTGACCACAGAAGAAGGGTTGGAGTAGATGATATTTAAGGGTTCCTTCCAAACCAAACCATTATAATTCTATGATTTTGCAGGTTTCCTAGATATTTACACAATCAACTGCAAATGTATGAGCTAACTACCATTCCATAAATTCTACCAAAAATATATATATATACAAAAAAGTATTAAAAAAAAAATTCAGCCACAAAAGTTATCAGTTGGATTTGGAAATAAGAAATCTTATTTGCTTGGTTTTTGATCAAATCAAAATAGTACAGGAAAAACGTATTAAATTAGATCATAAAAAGAAGTGTTTGTCATAATTAAAGCAGGTCAACCTTTTCATTTGACCTTTCTGAACAGAATAACAGGAAGATAAAGGAGAAAACTTGCTTGTTATTTGCTAATGCAGAGATCTAAGAACTACTTGATCAAAGATATATTTTAAATGTTATTCAGACTTTAAGTCTCAAAGTCAGCTCAAACTTTTTGACTCTATTTGAATTTCTTTACGCATAAATATAAGTGTTTTCACTAATAATAACAATTAAAAGAACACAATAACATGGAAGCATTTTTCAGTCCTTATCCTACCTCTATAAAGTCTATAAAAAATTGCCACTGTTTTGTATCCTATTCATTTGATAACTTCTCAGCAACTAAGTCATGCACCTTGGTAGCCTAGGACACTCCTTCAGGTATTTACAACCTACTAAGCAAAACCATAACATTTTGGAGAAATTCTGAATTTATTTATCTTTCAAAATAGGGTCAGCATACCAATGAGGTTTAGTATGACCAGCCATACAAAGTATTTTGCTAAATTTCTCTAGTTTAAAAAAAAAAAAAAAAAAAAAAAGAATAAAATCATCATTTCAGATCTTGAGGTGAGTATGCAGAAAGAGCCTACATTTTCTAACACAGATTATCCATGAGAATTTCTAACTATGGGGAAGCAATTGCTGGTGTACTAGTCCATGCACATATCTGGAAATAACTGATATCACTCTAAAAACCCAAAGGATGTGAGCACTTCTAATGCAGACTTCAGTCTTTAACTACAAAGCCTACAGCAATGGCTGTAGGTTCAGAAAAGCTTCAGTACAAGCAACTGAATTTATTCATTGTCTGTCAGTATTTAATCTCAGAGGACCTTAGGTGCATAGCAACCGTATGTATAAAAATTTTTCCTCTGCTTATTGACTGTGAGAGCGTTTAAGTTTAAGCTTCAGACTGGAAACTCCAGGGACTTCTGTCCTCAGGATTATTATTTTCAGTTACAAACTTGATTAAGACCTTGGTAGGGAATGGCCTTTCTTGTAACTGGAATTTGCTGAAAGTATAAACAGAGGCATCCAAGCACATCGTTTTCTTAAGTATTTATGGTTATTATTTAACATTAGTCTTTTCAGAGAAAAGAAAAAGAATTAAGTTACAAGATTTGGCCCAAAAAATTGTGACATCTGAACTACTTATTTTAATGACTACTGACTGGAGTTAGTTCAAGTGTTTTCCTTCATTTTGATGAGAAATTCCACAAAAGCAAACTAATGCAAGCTGCAAAGAGTTCATAGTCAGCTATTTAACAAAGAAGGACTATCTGTTTGAGATATTATTCTATTTTCATCACCCATTAATACTTGTTACTAATCCTTCCACAGGAATTTAAGACTTTCTCAGCCCAGTTAATGGACAGGGCTTTATGTAGGAGTCTCTCCTATGATTACTGGAAACCTGGGCTGAATGATCTGCTCCTGCATCAAATAAGGACTACGTGTGATGGTGTGGCATGAAGCTTTCAAGCCAAGGGGTAGTAACATCCTATCAGGGCCATTTCTGAAATAAATATTTGATAGCTTGAGTATGTAGAAAATTTAAATATACATTTGCAATGTATGGTGGATGTCCACTTGGACTAAATGCTCCAATGTAATGATTTCACAGCAATTATCAGGTAATTTTTGGTGTTCCTTTGCCATTAGTTGCTTAGGGTAGGATGCATCTCACATACTTTTAGAGATCTAGCACTTAGTAGTCTCACCTAAAGAAAGCTTTTTCACTGTCAAGAGTTAGGGGTTTTCTAACTCATAATTCATCTCACCATCTCTGGAAAGGAAGCATCTAAGGAAATGGGTTAAATTGTCCTCCTGAACTGACTCATTCTTGTGTGACTAGCTTAGACTACATATTTAACTGTTTGAAAACTAATATTAAGCAAGATCCAAGCCAAAAAAAAAAAAAAAAAAAGCAAATAAAAAATAAAATGAAAATAAACATAATAAATCATAAAATAATTTTGATGGATTTGATGGGTGGATTGTTCAATGGACAAGGAACTGGCTGCAGGACCAAGTCCAGAGTGGTGGTCAATGGCATAATGTCTGGATGGAGACTGGTGATGAGTGGTGTCCCCCAGCAGTTGGTGCTGGGACTGATACTCTTTAACATCTTCATCAGTGACATCAACAGTAGGGTCAAGTGCACCCTCAGCAAGTTTGCTGGTGACACCAAGGTGTGGGGTGCAGTCAACACACCAGAGGGACATCATGCCATCCAGAGGGACATAGACAGGCTCGAGCAGTGGGCCCAGGAGAAGCTCATGAGGTTCAACAAATCCAAGTGCAAGGTCTTGCACCTGGGTCGAGGCAACACCCATTACCAATACAAGCTGGGGGATGAAAGGATTGAGCACAGCCCTGACAAAAAATACCTGGGGGTGCTGATGGATGGAAAGCTGGACATGAGCCAGCAGCATGCCCTCACAGCCCAGAAAGCAACTGTATTCTGGGCTGAATCAAAAGAAGCGTGGCCAGCAGGGCGAGGGAGGTGATCCTGCTCCCCTACTCTGTGCTGGTAAGGCCTCACCTGGAGTACTGCGTCCAGATGTGAAGTCCTCAGTATAGGAGAGACATGGACCTGTTGGAGCGAGTTTAGAGGAGGGCCAGAAAAATGATCCACAGAATGGAACGCCTCTCCTACGAGGACAGGCTAGGAGAGCTGGGGCTGTTCAGCCTGGAGAAAAGGCTCCAAGGTGACCTGATTGCAGCCTTTCAGTATCTAAAGGGGAGCTACAGGAAAGAAGGGGACAGACTTTTTAGCAGGGTCTGTGGTGATGATAGAACAAGGGGAAATGGCTTCAAGCAAAAGAGGGTAATTTTGGTCAGATACAAGAAAAAAAAATCTTTTACAGGGAGAGTGCTGAGGCACTGGAACAGGTTGTCCGGTGATGTGGTTGATGCCTCAATCCCTGGAGATTTTCAAGGCGAGGCTGGATAAGGCCCTGGGCAGTCTGATCTAGTTGTAGTGTCCCTGTTCACTGCAGAGGAGATGGGACTAGATGGCCTTCAGAGGTCCCTTCCAACCCTAAGGATTCTATGATTCTATTCTTGGAGATTTTCAAGACCTGATTGGCTTTAGCCCAGAGCCATGTGGATGTAGCCTAAATCTGACTCTGCCTTGAGAAGAAGGATGGACTAGAGACCTTCCAACCTAAGCAACCTGAACATGACCCAATTCAGATGCACAAAAAGACATCTAAGTCAATGCAGTTTAACCATCTCAAGTGTATATGTGCATATGCATATGTACAAATACATGTACTCTTGCAGATGAGCATGTGCCAATCCTCAACAATCTAGATGAAGCTCTTTTGGAAGAGGCTTTGGGCGAATCCTAGGTGAAGTATTTCCCCCCCTCACCTTGTCTTGGACACAACAGGCAGGTTGGATAGCAAGGGTTCTGACAAACGGGCCTTTTGTTGATTTCTCTCTGAGTCCCTGGATGATTAAGAACAGGTCATGGCAAAAAGAAGATGACTTGCATGGAAAATACCTGTAGATTTGATCTTGTGTCAAATGTCTACATCTTTAAGGACACATGACATACAGAATTAAAATACTCTTAATGTTGCCAAGGTGGGTGCATTTTATTGTGAGTAATGTATTGCTTACTGTGAGAATGGTATAACTCAGTCTTCCCCATGAGGCTGGAGTTTTTTGACAATGGAAGCAAAGAAAAATTAACTGACAGAAAGTGGTGGTAAAATCCTTGGTCTCATTTTACCTAGTTTTAAACATTTTAATCAGTATACAGTTTGCCCACTGTGACCTCAATGGATGCCAAAATTCCAGAAACAGAAAGAAAAGCCAAAATGTACTTTGCTAAGATCAATTTTAAGCCAGTTGCTGGCACTGACCTCCTATGCTAAACTAAGTTCCAAAGGAAGTCAACTGAGTAAGGACAATTTACAGCCCCTCCAATTTTACTTCAAAATCTGTTGTGTTACGAGAACATCAGAGGAGTAATGACAAGAATTTTACTTTAAGAGAAACTGCACTATTTTTTGTTACAGAAGACTGATTCTTTCCTTTCAGTAGACTCGCTCTGACATTCTCTATTTTCATTTAATTGAAGAGAGAGCACCTGAAGGTATAGAAATTCAAACACAAGCTAAGTCATATAACTCAGAGAAGCTGTAGTCTGCCTCTTATTTTAACATTCTCCAATCTTACGAATATGCACACTTTGTTAAACTAAATTACTTAGTAATATATAATAGCCAATATGTAATTCACAATATGATCATTACTGTAAAAAATCTAAACAATATTTTTTAATTTCTGTTTCCCAAATGCTGTATTAAAATCTAAAATAGATCTGATAATGTTCAAAAAGAGGAATAGAAAGTGATGGTATTGAAATACAGCAACACAGTAATTACTATTCAGGATGGAGAACTACAGAGACTTTTTCTAGCTGTAATTAGTGTATAACTATGGCCACGCAAACAAGGCAAAACATAAAGAAGCAACTAGAAACCAGCGTCTCGTTCCACACTATAAATCTGTGGTCTCTTCCACCTTTTTATCTTCACTCTCTTACATACAACTGGAAAGCTGCATTTTTTAGTCTGCAGCTCTCTCCATCAGTAGCATCAACCAGATATACATGTCAATGCCTCTGGAAAAGCCAGTTCATTTTTCAAAAGTGCCATGGATGATGACAAATACAAATTCTTATTTATTCATTCATTTATTTTAAATAAAGCAAATCAAGAGGATAAAGTGGTTACCCGTTTTGTGCATGAGAAATTCAATAAAAAACAAAAACTTTTTTTTCAAAATTAAATAACGAATCTACATCACAGTCTTTCAGATGCATCCATTTATCTAAAGGGGCATCTAGTTATCTTATGCCATGATTTAAATTTTTTGATTTTCTGACTTAAAGAGAGACTTGTCAGACAAAGAAATACATGGGCTTCACCTCTGGCTTTCATATTAATAGAATATTTTCAGAATGTTAGGACACTGAAGGAAAAAAAACAGATCTTAGTGAAGGCTATGTAGGTGCCATCCCACAATGATTGGCGAAGATCTGGCCAAATAATAATTGGTAGCTGGCTTTTATTTTTTGTTGGAGGGGAATAAACCAATTAATTTATCCTTGTTAGATACTATCTAATAACATCTAGTATCATTATTCATGGAAAGATTAAAAAGTGAACAAAATGTATTCCACATAAATAATGTTAAGACTGGATATTTTGGTAATTGGTAAAGCAGGGTGAAATTGGTTTTAGTATACATTTTCCCATTGCTGTAAAAATCTTATTTTAGACATGGAAAGATATAAAAATATAAATGGCACTACCATGTTACAGTAGAGCAATT
Organism: Pavo muticus; assembly: GCA_016647715.1. Taxonomy (NCBI): domain Eukaryota; kingdom Metazoa; phylum Chordata; class Aves; order Galliformes; family Phasianidae; genus Pavo; species Pavo muticus. The sequence goes on along the minus strand of JACDJE010000531.1, from coordinate 201,561 downwards.
CCTCCTTAAAAGTACTTTCAAAACATTAAAATTAAATGTACATTACATATTTGCAAATACCAAATGAATAATACATATTGAATTATTTTTTTCCCTCTTTTTCTTGCGTGGGAGGAATATACACTTTATTACAGCTTCAGAAACTGTGACCAATACTTTTACTCTGCATTCTTGTTGGGAACTATTTTATAAGGTAGACCATCTATCTTGTAAGGAATCTCTAACAAATCAATGAAGTAGCTTTGCATAGGAAGGAACTGAAGAATTCAGCCTATATTTCATATTATTTTTGTGGGAGCTTAACGGAAACAAGGCTTGATTTGTTATTTGCTCAAAAGAAATGAAAGTATAGCTAAAAGGGCTGCTCCAAAAGCAATGCCTTTTATTTTATCATGTTGGCCCATGACATCACAGGTAGATGTTGGTGGTATGGCAATAGAGGTGGAACCTTCCTGTCAATATTCCATTACATTCTGTTGCTGTGCAATGAATGGTAGCAGAGAGGCAGTCCGACAAAATGGTTCTGACATGGAAGTGTGTATGAAGCAAAGGAAGGAAAGACAGAAATCTTGCAGAACCCTGAAAAAAATTAGTCTTGCTCTTAATATTTGCACCAGAAGATGGAAAGGACAGGAAAAGCATTTACTGTAATCAAAAGTAACTTCATCCACTTTTTAGCTAAAGTCTTTGTTTCTTGTCACTCACATGTGAGCTGGCAGCAACCAGCTTGGCTCTCCAAGTTTCTGAGCAGCGGGAACATGCAGAATCATTTACAAAAGGCAGCTAAATAGGAATATTCCCACTATGATTTGTGATAACTGCAAGTGGACTTCTACAAGAGATCAGGTTTCAGTGAAACATTAACAGAAGTGTAAGTGATATAAAAACATACTGCACAGGGAATTCTATTTAGTCAGGCAACAGTCTCCCTGAATGCTATCAATAAACAACTCCTGCTGATCTCTTTCAAGATTTGGCTACCAAAATCATTATTTGACCAAACAGTATGAAAAAAAAAAAAAAAAAAAAAAAAGGCTTTACTGTTCCCTAAGTCAAAAACACAAAAACAAAGACTAAATGGGAAAAACATGCCAGTAATGGAGCACTATGGAGGCCTTCCTTGAAGGCCTACAGACAATGTATAGATGGGAGCTATGACAAAAGGATCAGTGTGCCATTTCTGCCACAGCTTCCAGCTATAACTCCCCTATAACATAACTGCATAAAACCGCCTTTCCATCACTCTTGCCTTCAGGGCACTGTGATAAGGCTACTTATCCAGGTCAGAGTTCTCAATTGCTAACTCAAAAGTAATCACTTGTATCACTAGATGGGCCTGATGATCCTGATATCACCAGAATACTGGTAACGTTTAATTTCAACACCACTCACAATCTCCTTTGGCAGCATCACATACACAATGAATAAAATGAATGATAAGATTCTTTTTTTTTTTTTAAGATTCCACAACTGAGAGCTCTTGCTGAAACAACTCAGTATTTAAGACAGGAAACAGGATAAGGGATTTTTTAAATTTTATTTCTATTTTCCTTGTTAGTGGAATTTTATTTCTCTTTGTTCTAGACTCTTCTTAAAGACCTATAATCTTGAGGATCTGAATTTTTTATTCTTCTATATAAACTTCTGTTGCAATTCAAGACAGACTCACACTGGCGCACAATCCTAATAACTGTAAATCTAATGTGCATTGTCCCTCTGATGCTAGGAAAGCAGCACATTAAGGAAAGTTACCTCTTCTGCTAACAGGAGACACAAACACTTCATGAAGGAAAAGTTTGGGAACATCCCTCTGTTCTACTCCTGTTTAACTGCATTAAGTTCATAGACTAGCACTGTTCTGATTTGAGCCCTTATAATTCATCAGAGCACAGACTCTCAAAAGAGAAAGTCTGTTTAGTCTATCTCTATCATCATAGTGACAGCAGAAACCCAAAATAGCCGGTGGCTCCGGCAGAGTTAATTATCTCCTTTTTTTTTTTTTTCCTAGGACATTGTGTTGAAGTACTAACACATTAACCTTGTAGACTGTTCTCTTAGACCTTCTGCACAGCATGAGGTTACTACTAGTCTCAACCGGTTAGTGTCAATTTTCCTGCTCTCCAGGGTTACTCAGGTCACTTCTCAGTGTCTGAAAGATTAATTTTCCTCTTAGGGACAGGATAAGTTAAAGGATACAAACACTTCAATTAAATGATGGAACATAGTCTGAATAGAGAAAAAACTAAGCATGACAAATCTACTATTTGTCCCAGTGAAACTGAAATTCAAGTGAATAAGATCTTTTGTTTTTCCACTAGAATATTTCTTTGTACATACTCTTAAATTTATCTAAAATACTAGTTTCAATGAAAATGACTAGGACTCTCCAACAATAGACTTTGGTTTGCCATTATCATAAAAGTTGTACAACTTCATAGGGGTTGGAAGGGACATTCAGAGATTATCTAGTCCAACTTCTTTGCCACAGCAGGTTCCCTACAGTAGGTTGCACAGGAAAGCATCTACATGGTCTTGAATAACTCCAGAGGAGGAGTCTCCATAACCTCTCTGGGCAGCCTATTGCAGTGCTCCATCACTGTCACAGCAAAGATCTTCCTTGTGTTGTGTACGGAACTGGTGCATGGAACTTCCTGCATTCTAGTTTCTGCCCACTGTCCCTTGTTCTATTGCTGAACACGAGAAAGAGTCCACTCTGATTAGTTTGACTCAAGTCCAACTCTTGTCTCCACAAAGGATTATCGAAAATTCAAACCGTATGTCTTAAGAGCGTTCTCCAAATGCCTTGAACTCCAGAAGGCTCGGTGCTATGACCACTTCCCTGAGGAGCGTGTTTCAGTGCCCAAACACCTTTTTGATGAACCTTTTCCTAACACCCACTCTGACTCTCCCCTAATATGGCTCCATGCCATTCCCTCAATGATGCCCATCTGCTCCCTGTGAGGAGCTGCAGCCACCATGAGGCCTCCCCTCAGCCTCCTCTGCTCTGGGCTGAACAAACCCAAGGGCCTCACCTACTCCTTACGTATCTTGCCCTCTAGACAGACCATTTACCATCTTCCCATAAACCCGTCCCCTTGCCTGGTGCCAGTGCAGGGCTTGGTGCACCCCAGGGTACGGTTGGCTACTTTGGCTGTCAGGACTCACTGCTGACTCAGATTCAACTTGCCATAAACTAGAACTCGCAGATCCCCTTCCGTACGGCTGCTTTCCAGCCTCTTGTCCCCCCAGGCTCTATATATATTCAGGTTTGCCTTGTAACAGGTGCAGAATACAGCACTTGCTCTCGTTATACAACATGCAGTTGATTGTCCAGCTCTTCAATTTCCTGAGATCTCTCCACAAGGCCTCTCTACCTTTGAGAGAGTCAAGAGTTCCTCCCAGTTTAGTGTCATCCGCAAATTCACTTAATCCTTCAAGCCCTGCATCCAAGTCATTGATTAAAGAGAACGGGCCCTAAAAAGATATAATCCTAAAGGATTACATAACAGTCCTTCTTGTAGTGTTATGATTAAGCAAACTCTTACTGATGCATTAATGACAATACAGAGACTAAAATGATAGATGTATAATTTGCCAGCTGACTGCACCTTGTCATTTAAGCTTTTACTCTTCTCTGCCTTGGACAATGGAAATGAATTCAACAAATTTACATTTTGCTTATTGGTATAAACGCTACACTACTGAAAGCAATATTAATTCAACTCATTTGGAGCTGTTACCACATAGTTTCATTGGAAATCAAACATTATTTTTTTCTTTTCAGTTCTGAAGAATTGCTTCCCTTTGGTTTTTAATTGCTATTTACTGGTAATGTTCCTGTTAATTAAACTGAAACTCTTGTGAGAAAGATATAACCTATTACTGCCATAAAATTAGTATCCTTTATAAGCATAAGTGTGCACACAGTTTCATTCCTGATTTCTCTTTTGAATCTAAAAGGATGTTTCTTGATATTAAAGTGGAAATCATTGATAACTGAGTAGTATTTGAGGTAAATACTTTCAGATTGCTACACAGTCTACAGAATACTGTCCTTCATCAAAAGCCATCAGCTTTGTGAACCTGTCATAGAAATATTTGTTCAGGACATCCGACCTTAAAGCTCAAAACAAGTAGGTGATAAATGACTGAAGGATATGGACAGTGGTTCTCATTATGCCCTACTAAATATGCCTTTTCAAATTCTAGAGATCCTGCTTCCAAGCTCTCACAGCACATATCTGTCATACAGTTTCTGGGAAACACAATAAAACCAGTACCACGTTTCAGTAAAACTCAAATTTTTCAAGTTACCCAGTTAAATTTGATTCCACAGTAGTCTAGTTTTGGAATAAGCAAAAACTAGTCTTTACTACAAAGAAGCTGTGAAAATCAAATGATTTTCTCAGTCATGTCTAAGTACTGCCTTGCACCTACAAAGCCTTAAAACGAACCCTATCAAAATCACAACCAAGCTAATATCACTGCTCTGCTTTGGTTTAGACAGTATAGTTGGAAATCCCACAGAAGCAGAGAAGATACACAAAACAGCAGCCACTAAAGATCTGTTTCAGGTAATCAGTGTGTAATAGTCTTTATTATTAGTCCTTAAGGAACACTCCTGTAAAATTATTTACTTCCATAGATGTTCAGATTATTGCTTTAGGTGACTTTGTTATGATATCTCATGGCCCTTAGCATCTAACTCAATGCTGGTTTTAAGAGGAGACCAATTCAACTACATCTTTTTAGTCAGAGGCAAAATTGAAAGGTTTAGCAGGTCAGAGAAATTCATTTCACTGTATGTACCTCCATAACTGTAATACCTTGATAATACATTCATCTAATTTGAATACATGCATTTCATTTCCATTACAGTATATAAAAGGCTAAGATATCTGAGTCGCTAGAGCAAGTTTACACAGATTTCTATCAGTGCAGCTGGACAGAGAGATAGACAGGTATGTGTTCACACACAAAAACTAGACATTCAAAACAAGAGATGGATTTAAATTGTATGAAAACATTTAAAACCACCTCCCTTTTTAATCAGTAGCTGAAGGTTTTCAGAGGGGTTTCTCAATGGAAAATATTTATCTGAAGTTTTCCTCAGATAACCTGATGAATAACGATGGACAGAAATTTCATCTGAAAGGAATGAATTCAACACTTAGGAGATGTGCTATGTTTTTCTTGTTTGTAAAGAGGTATTGTTAAGAACTTCAATTTCTCTCTCATGGATTCCTGGCTGAGATGCTGATTTCAGTTGCACAAATTTTGAATGTAAAATAGGACTACTGAAGTAGATTTATTCTACACTCATATTAGTAAACAAAGCAGGGCTGGGTTTCTAGCCTAGGCGTTAGTACAGTTATCTGTACTGCTGAATTTTTAACCTGGGCTGATAATGCCTGGTCATGTTGGTATCATATGCTGTTGGGATGAAGCCATCTCCATGTGAGAGGGTGACAAAGTTAAACTGTATGGACATGCTACTCCATATTGGCATGTATCGGAGTCTGAAACCTGTTTCTTTAAGTCCTGCCCGTGGTTCATTTCAGCTTAGCCCCTGCCTTAAGTATGCCAATGGGAGTTTCTGGATCAAGTCTGGTAATGGCACTTCCTGGACTGACATTGGACAGAACACCTGTGCATGACTGCTGGCTGAATGGATCCTGCTGCTATCACCTCCTTGTTCTGCTTTCCCTGCCTGGGAGCTGGGAAATAGCTGAAGCACCAGTACAGCTCCTGCTGCTTCCCAACAACTGGTACCAGGTAGATCCATAGCCATTTTCTGAAACAAATGTCATCCTTGGAGGAGAAACGGGAAAATAAAAAATACTGACTTTCCTGCTATTTGTTTTACACCATCTAAATAACTCTTCACTAAAGAGAAACTGACTTTCAGAAACCAGCCATATGGAAAAAGCAGTGATATTATTTCTTCTCTTTATGCTGCCTGTATTCACAGATTTTAACTAAAGTACATTTCAGAAAGGATGACTGCATTAGTACTAGAATTCCTGAGCTTTACTGATTTACCAGCTATGCCTTACCTAGCATTTGAATGACACACTTTGAATGCCTTCAGTAAAATAAACCACAAGTTCATTTACATTCTTTATTGCCATTAATCCATTCAGTTAGCAATTAGTTCAGCTACTATTGCAGAAATTCCTTCAGCTTTAACTCTTCTGAAACTTTTGATGATATTTTGAGGAGATATTATTTCTCTAGTCATGAAAGAAAAAGATAAAAAGAAAAGAGAAATATTTCTATCCTCTTAGAGAAATTTCTGATTACTAAGTGCTCAGAGAAGCATTAATAAAATACATTGGCAGGACTCTGTTATCTTTCACTCTATTCTAAAGTAAATTTTTTCACTCATCAAAAGGCAAGGAGGACCTTTCTACATCTTCTAAGTCAACTTATTGGTCATAAAATAAGTTGAGTTCAAAAATAATGAGCTACTGATGTAGGATTAATGCTTGATTATCTTCGTGAAGCTGATAATAGTGACTCTAACACAGATTTGCCAGAATTAATGGGCCATACAGAACTGACATAGAAAGGGCAGCTATCGCTCAATTATTTTCATTAGAACCTTTTTTTCTTTTAATGCTGGTGCTCATAGTGGAAAGCATCATCTTTTTCAAAAAAACATCTTTCTAAGATGCTATGCTTCATTTACTGTTTATATTTGGAAAATATTCCTGTTAAAGAAAGAATTTTGTTTTTTTTGCATTTGTATTACAGTATTAGTATTTGCTTACTTGAAAACTGAATCACATATTTGAGAACTTGTGATGGTACATGGATATAAAAGGATTTGGAATTAAAAGAGAGAAGCTGATATTATTGTACAAACTGCATGCAGTAGTATAAATTAGTGTTTTCTGCAGCTTGTTCACAAATCAAAGCTACAACATAGGTAAACCAGTGTTTGGCTCTATAAGACTAGAATAAGCCAAAAAAGTAGTACAGATTAATTCTGCTGTCTTTTATTAACCATATGCTCCACTCTTTTTATATAATTTAAGTTGAAAAGAATATTACATGACAGGCATCGCTTTAAACTTTTACAACTTCTTGGATCTCCTTCCAACATTAATTGCAATCCCATGCAATAAGGCTACCCATTTAAAACAAACTCCCTCGTAGGCTGTGCCTCTGATGCCACATTCACTGGGAGCATGGTGTCGTTCTGCTGCTTCTCCAACAGGAGCGGGCTTCCTGCAGTGGCTGCCATCAGCAACAGATTTGGACTCAATGATCCTTATGGGTCCCTTGTAGCTTGGGATATTCTATGAATCTATGATAGATGTCAATGACACAGGGCTGAGTATATCTACCCTATCCAATCAGGAGGCATAATGTAGTTCTTCAGCATCTCTGGGTGCTTTAAGTTCACCTTTCTTTACTCAACAAGACTATTATCTTTGGGTTTTGATTCATCTCAAGTTCACAGTCAAGAGAAGATACTTAAGGAAAGTAACCACAGCTTTCCCTATTTTACTACCTCCATAGACTCAGACCTTTTAAGTCTAAAGGTAATACAAAAAGCAGTGAAGTGCAGATCAGGAAAAACAGACTATTCTGACTTACAGTTGCATTAGTCATCATAAATCCTTCATGGTACTTGGCATATCCTCCATGGTTTCTGGCCTATCTCCCTCAGTTCCAAATTTCTTTCCAATTCAGGAGGCTACATTAATTCAGCTACAGTACTCTGAAAGTTGTAATAAATATACAAACATATGCATACATTTGAATTCTACTTCCCCTTGAACTCTTCCAGAGAAATAAGGTCTCTTAGTAGGGAGGATGATCTCATTAACCTGCCTTATTACAAAAGGATTCTCTGTGAAGACTCCAGCCATGGGAAAGTCAATATAACTGTTACAAATGGATTGAGTGCTAAATGCAAGGCTTTCTACTGCACTGACCTGCTGAATTTTTTCATTCTTTTCAACCTTATATTTCCACCTTGCATAGATTATTCAGACACAATTACTGCACAATTATTTTTTTTGACAAAAGGTTAGATCTCCGGTATTTAAGTTATCTCATAAATCACTATGGCTGTCCTGCTTGGCCTTCAGGAAACACTGGTCTGATGAAATTAAGAAGTTCCTGCTGTTTTCTAGATGTTTTGGCAATTGGAGAATCAGAACTATCCTGGTTACACTTCCTCTTCTTCCTAAAATTTAAAGTACAATTAGCACAATGGCATCCTAAGGATTCTGTAGAATAAACCCACAAGCATCCAGTCAAGCTGAATTTATGAATCCTTTGTACCACAGAGCAATGATGGAGCCTGAGGCAGATTAAGTTCTTGCAAAAATCTCTAGTGCCATCTATTTAGCTTTGGTAGAGAAAGAAAGAAGCTCAGCCACACTTAACTAAATTACATTGAATATGGATACATGAACATGGTGTTAAATGATGTGCTATTTGGAGATAATATTATTTATTTTCCATTCCAAAGACCCAGAGATAATCAAAACAATTAACTAAGCTATTAGCCATACTGAACATACCAACTAGTATTGTTTATTGCTCTTCTCAAAATAATTTCTTATTTTTCTATGATGAAGGAAGAAAGAATACATTATCTTAAGTGGAAATTATGATGATCCGTGAACTGTTTCTAAGGTATGTGTAGGAGAGCTAACAGTAAAGAAATTATAGACAGTAGATATGTTGGTACCAAATATGTCAGCCGTATACACTCAAGGGGGTGGGCTGTAGAGCTGCTCTGGAATTAGTTCGTTTGAACATGTAATAATATCATTTCTAACCCTACTTCTTCAGAAAAATGTTAAACAAAAGTGCTTATCTCACTGACATACCACCTCTGATTAACAGACTGAAAATATAATGTGGTAGCTCTTGTCTTGACTCACTCTAAGAAGTTCACCTAAAGGATATTATTTCTACCAAATGTCTCTGATCATCATCAATTACATATTTATTACATTTCTGTATAGATCTTCAAATTCTTTAATAAATATGCAGCAATCAAGTTTTGCAAATTAGACTCATCTGGATGGCAACACATTTATTTTTAAATGATCTAGGTGTGCATGGTATTTTGAAGCTATCTAGAGCTTGTGTACCATGCCTTTTGAATGTTTACATCCCTGCCAAATCCAGATTGCATCCAACGCTAATACCTGAAGAGGAGGACATTTGTGTATTTGCTATTTAGGGTTTTTTGATCTAATGCAAAACTGGCTTTTTAACTCAGTGCCTCTCCTTTAGGGATGATTCAATTTCAATTTTATTTTTACTGTAGTTGTGGTATAATGCTGTAACATGACATTGTGCTGATAAAAAAAAAAAAAGCTGAAGTTATTTAAGGCACAAAATGCTATATCTTGAAACATATCCTGGCAACACATCAGCATAATTCCATGCACCTTCCAAATCTGTGTGTAGCCCCAAATCAGCAACCGCACTCCTCTGTGATTTTCTTTTTTTTCTTTTTTTTCTTTTTTTTCTTTTTTAATCAAAGTAAACATCAAATAATGATGCTTCAGAAAGCATAGATAGACCTTCTTTGGTGATTGTGATTTGTAATCACTTCATCAGTCACCGAAGTCCAAAGGTAAGGACTAAAGGAAAAAAGTGAAATCATCCCCACAGTGGTGTCTTTCTATTCTATATCATCAACCTGCTCTGAGACTTTGGTGTGATAAATGAGTTTTACCATTCATATAGTCACGCATCTGTAAAACTATCTGCAGTTTAACAGAAACCTCGTGGCTTGTCATTCTACTGGGAACAGGATAATCAAAGATAAAGACAGCTCCAAAAATTTTAGCCATCAACTACAGATCAAGGTAAGATTTTACATTTGTCTGTTCTGCCTTCATAAAGAATGGAAATTGTAGGTTCTGCAACAACAGATGGCAATAAATGTTGAAAAGACTGAGTCATAACAAAGCAGCTGAACTACTCTGTATTTTTTTTATAAATATGACAAAAGGAAAGGAATCTTGATAGCTTATATCATGAATGTAGGCTGCTTCTCTGAGCATTAGGCTCTACCTGTCATTTCAGTGATAGAGGCACAATATGCAATCCATTGTGTCACCTTTTATATTACTATGTATCTATCATAACCATCAATCATCAAAGTAAAAGGAATCAAAAAGGAAAAAATACGAGGTCCAAGAAATAATGGCAATTTAAAAAAACAAGTCTGAAGAAAAAGATGACTTTGGTTAAATACTGAAAGTTGCAGTGCCTGAAAGTCAAACTAGTTGGACTGTCAAAGAAGCTTTTAACACTGGGTAATAGTAGCACTAATACCAAAGTACAATACATTTAGGAATGCAAAATTATAAGATTTCATCTTTAAGAAAAAAGAATAGTTGGCTCTTGGAGTCCTGTAACTCACAACTGTGTGCTGTAACCCTCTGTGTTATATTGTTAGTCAAGCTCTATGCCCAAAGAAGTACGACAGTTTCAAAAACTTCTGGATGAGAAATGGGTAAAGATCATTAAAGCAACTTCCAGAAGGCATCCTGCTAAAATTTAAGATTGCCTCATTGAAACTAGCAGACCACTGACAATCCTTCGTCTTTTCCACAATGCAGCCTATACAAAGATAAAGCAAAATTGTATTTTTGCACAGATTATACACTGGCACCCAGAAAGCATTAACTAGGGATGCACTGATGAGAGTTGGATGTGCAGAATAGATCAGGCTGGACCACACAAGGAAAAAATCTGCCAGTGCATTCATCGGAGAGACTGCTGGAATGAAGAAAGGCATTAGCAGAATGCCAAAAAGAGGAAAAGGATAAAAGAGGGTGGTGAGTTATGGACTGCGACAAAAGTAGTGGAGAAGGAAGGAAGAAATGAAACTATACCACAAGGCTAAAGAGCAAACAGATTAGCATCAAGTATAAAGCTGACAGTAGGAGAAATGCAGGAATGAGCCAGAGCTGCTGACCGGCACCTTCCATTTTGGCTCATCCTAGCTTCATCAAGACTGAATCTTCTAAAACTGTTCTTTTGTTGCAACACCTGGTGGTGGTGCTGTTGCTCCTTTCTATACAGTAACTTCACCGTCCAGATCTTACCTGGGATGTGGAAAAACCCGACTTCATTACCTAGCACACACCACCACTGCAGTGTTGTTACACTCTCCCAACTTCACCGAGGGCTGATAGCTCAGGTGCTTCTGCCCACAGCCTTACAGCACTTCATGGACATGTACAGAAATTTAAACCACTGTGCTAAATACCTCAAAATTCTGGTTTAAAAAAAAAAAAAAAAAAAAAGGCAGTGCTTGTTCTGTAGATAATAGAGCTTAAGTAAAGAAAAATAGAATAAAAGTACAGAAGAAAGTCAGTACATTGAGTAGAAGTGTTGGAGTTAGAAAAAGAAAGCAAATCTCCTGGATTTGGAGCAGCATCATATCTTTCAGAGAGAGTCTTTCAGAGAGAGGAATTCAACAGATATTACTACTAGTTCTATTTAGTACAGAGGAGTAATCTTCTCCATACATTTGACCATAGAGATCATAGAAATGTATAGCTGTAAGTATCCCCCCACCTGCTGTATGTGTGTTTATAACAGAAACTGTCAACAGGAAGACAGGTGGTTACTAATCTTAAAACTCTTGCCAGTCTTAAGCACAGTATAGTTTCTGTTTAACTTTACTAATCAGATTTCCAAACATTTTAGAAGACAGCCAAATTCTAAGGAAAGAAGCCTGTTCCTTTGATGTATTGTTTATGATTAGTATCAGGTACACATCACAGTAGATGAAAAGCTTGCTTCAAATGTAAAAACAAATGGTGCAGGCTAAAAAGAGTCGAGTCATAGCAACAAGAAAATTTAAAATGAAAAAGTGCAAAGCTATGTAAATTTGTCAGAATCTTCTTAATTATTTAATCTTATTTTAAAAAAACAACAACAAAGTTCTGATGAGTTGCCTAACTTAAAAGTTCTCACTCATGAGCTAAAGGGGAGGTAATTAAAACAAAAAACGAATTAAGGACTAACAAGGACTTTTTCAAGGTTTGCAGATCATCCACATGTCAAAATTGAGCTATCCTGTCTAAGAAAAAGTGAACAGAAAAGACAAAAACATGACTAAATCAAGCAGGACCAGATGCACTATAGGTCTGAGATACAGGCACCAGCTTTTGGAATAACATAATGAGATCAGAATCTCAAATTTCATTAGAAACCATATTTCTCAGCCCGGCAAAGGACAGGAGAAAGGAGTACAGAGAGAGAGCTTAAGAACAGAAATGAAAGGTCTGCAGATAGTTGCATTGGATGAAAAGTGACCAAATCACTGCTGCACTGAAGTGAGCCATCACAGAAAGGAAGAGCTGAATCATACTCAAGACAAGAGGGGAAAGCAAAGGTGGAGCTGAGTTCTGGTGTCATCCTCTATTATTTATAGCACTGGATTCTGTTTTGTGATTGCCACTCACTGACTTATGTACCACATAACACATCACACCTCCATGTTTCTGAACAACAGATGCACTTAGAAATACCATACTTAGTGATCTTGTGAAAAGCAAGAACCTTTCTCCCCCCCCCCTGCTCTTTTTTACTTCTCCGGTGCATATACATACACTGTATTCACAAACTGTGGAGTCCTTACATTTTATTAAATTCAAGGAAAAGGAACACCACTTCAGGAAGGGTGAAAAACAACTTGGGGTAGGGGAGAGAAAAATGTCCATACAGCTAAAGCAAATCAAATCAAAAGAATAATGACTAGCAAGAAAGAAAAAAAGTAATTATCATAGCTTTCAGAATGCTCAATGTCAAGAGAAAAGAGCAAGCAGCAGATGGGAGAGTTGCATCAGCAGAAGGGACAGATACAGTGGTGAGCTGAATGGAGTAGCCAGGTACCTGCACTGCTGCATCTACGGTACCTGAACACAAATGCAAGAATTGGATGTGGGAGCATTAGCAGGAAGAAAGGAACTGCATCCCTCCTATTAGTCACACTCATAAATCCAGGCTTGTGCAGTGACATCCTTCTTTGCTCTGAACATCAAGCATGGAAAAGCCTTTCATCTGACATTCCAATAACTATATGTCTGTGTCAGGCCAATTCCTTACTAAACCAAGTTGGACAGAAACATCTCTCCCCTGCTACTGCAATAGCACAATTTGTACTATCATTTCATAGGTTTTTTTTTTTTCTTTTTCACCAAAAGTGCCTAAAATTGAATGAGAAAACATAAATAGGAATACAATAACTGTCAATGCCCTCCCCAGTAACTTTTCATTTGTCATCAAAATAAATGTATTTTTAATGACAAAAATCTCACAGGCAATCTGCTCTTGAATTTCAAAAATGAAAAAATAAGTAAGTATTGCCCATTCCTAAAGTTTGCTTTTTTTTTTTTTCTTTTTTCTTTTTTTTGGGCTTTCATGCATTTGACTGTTATTATTATGATGAGGATCACCCTCTGGATGCAGATACCTAAATATCTTGAACTTAGATGTTTCCATACAAGTAAAGTATCTTGCTTCCTTTGAGGTCATGAAAGTTCTAGACAATCAGGTCAATGCAATGGAGTTTAATAAACCTCCCAAATCATCCTACAAAAAAGACACCTGCATTCACTGACTGAATAACACTCTAGACTTTTGATTAGCTCTGTAAACTATGGAGAATATCTGAAATTACATGTATGAATCAGGAAATGAGTCCACTTCTGAGTCTCAATTCAGTTGCACCCACACAGGAATAATTGCTTTAGCTGTCACTCCAGAAGAGGACACATCACTCCAGTCAGTTATGTCATGGATACACGGACACTGAGTATCTCAAATGACCTGTGTATGGATAACTTAACTGACTGACTCAGGCACAAAAAGAAATGATTGTTCTACTTGGTTCTGCAAGAATTTACAAAGCACATGGATTTAACTCCATAAGTTTGTTTTGAGATTTCAGATCTAACCATACATCCTTGGACTATCAGGCTGTTACATAAATACAGATCTTGATCTCACTGACCTCATCGTGATCCCTCTTGAAAAGTTATACACGATTGTCAGAGAAACTCTCACTCCAGTATAGCTGGGATGTGAAGAAGTTACTATGTGAATGTAATTCTCACAGTCTCCCTAAATGGCCTTTTGCTGTTAGGAGAGTTGTGAATTGTAGGGATGATTCAAATTCCTATTAGAAATACTTCCTCTGAAACTTTCTAGGATTGCATTTGCCTTTTTCAAAGCCTGACCACATTAGTAATTCACAACCATTCTTCAACAGAATAATAAATCCACCCTTACATCTCTGTTTCTTCCATTAGATGAACTCTTGCTCTGGAATATATATGCTTGCTAGCTTTTTATTAACAGTCCCTATTAATTCACATTCCAGCTCTATTCCTCAATTTCTCTTGAACATTTGAGGCGCCAGTCTTCCTGCAGATTGGTAGCACCTCACAGGTGTGCTTCATTACTTGATTTCCTTGACAAAATCTTCGTATCTGTGATCTGGTCAAGGTAAAATAAGATGAATCATAGGGTCAATGTCTGAAATATCCTGTTAGTCGTCTATCTTGACATTATTTTGAATATGACTCCTTCCCCTCCCTTAGCCAGTTATATTAGATTTATAATACAGTCACATTTGATAGTTTGAATTTTTATAGCTCTTGTTAATACCCATATTCTCCATTTTAAACTCATTATTCATCCTCTACCATTGTGTTAAAACCTATACTGATATCCATAAAGACAAGATTAACTACAATTTCTTTACTGGGGGGAGGAAAAAAAAAAAAGGAAAAGGAAAATGAAAAAAAGAAAACACTTTAACAATCTACACAACTGCAATCTAAGAAAGAGATATGAAATAACTTGACAGTAGTTGTACAGTAGTTGACAGTACTTCACTGGCTTTTCTGAATCCTTCTCTTCCTTTCCAGTGCTTGCCTAGAAGGTCTAGGTTTCATCAAAGAACACATTTTAACTGAAGTGTTAAAACATAAGTAAGTATCTGCAAAACCCTGCATGTTGCCATGCTAACAGATTAGAAAGAAATCACATACTAGAAGAGACTAGAAATTTAAGTCTCTCTGATGTCAAAAATTTTAGCTGAAATTAATCAACTGGCAAGCATTTCACAGACTGTGATGCTTTTTTTTTCTTTTAATATACTATTAGTATACCAAACCATCAAAGTCAATGATAAGACAATAGTATTTATCCTCAGAATTATTAATTTTGAGACAAGTGACATATTAAGCAAAGGAGTATTATTAGAAATATTCCAGAATCTTGTAATGCAAGGGAAAGTGCAGCAGTGACAGCGGAGCAGCAAGGTCCTAGGCTGCAACAAGTGAGGATTTGCTCAAATTCAACAGCTGAGGGCACAGAAATAAAAGAAAGAAACTGCTTAGCTTCAGAAGGCCTCACATAAGCAGAGATGTCCAGCAAGACAGCCTTTCCTCTACTGCCAACTCTTAAATGAGATCTGGGAAAGGGTGGATCTTGGCTGCACCCCTTCCATCACTCAGATGTACTGCATGCACCTGAGTTCCCCTGGGTTAGCCCTGCCTTCCCACCAGGTGCTCAATCACTGGTTCAAGCCGTGACTTAGCATTTCTGCTACAAATCTCACTCTCAAAATTTTATACACTTATTTTTCCTATCTCTTAGGTCATAATACAAACAGTAAAACTTGAGAAGGAGAAAGACTTCTAGTTGGCAAAAATAGATTTGTGAACACTGAAACAACCAAAGCCAAATCAACCCTTTTCGGATGGCATTTCTGCTAATTGCTAGTCTTATATGTCAGAGAAAGAAACAAAAATTGCAATTTCAAAGGATATCTGGTTTGGTTTCTTTGCAGAGCTGTCTTTTGGAGAAAATATGCTTTAATCTGTCAGCTTGGTTCCTCTGCCAAACAGGCAACTCACACTAATGAAAGAAACCATATTACATGGAATAAAACTAAAGGAATTATACAGCTAAAGGAGAAGTCCAAAGAAGAAGTAATCTTTGAGCTGTTTCTAAATAATGTATTATGATCACAATTCTATTCCTTATCTTTCAGGACTTGATTTCACACAGAGAAGTTAATGCTTGACAAATCTTGATAGCCTCTTAAGATAAAATGACTGTTTGGTAGGCAAGGGGAGAGCCACAGATATTGTCCATACGTGCTTCAGTAAGGCTTTCCACACTGTCTCCCATCAGATCCTCATAGAGAAGCTGTTGAAGTATGGTTGGAGCAGATAGTGAAAAAGACTGAAAAGTGCCTGAATGGCTCAGACAGTGGTGATTTGTGGTGTGAAGTCTAATTGTAAGCCAGCAACTCTTGGTGTACCCCTGGGATCAATACTGGATCCAATAGTCTTCAAGATTTTCATTAATGAACTAGATAATGGGGCAGAAAGTACTCTGAGCAAGTTCATTGGTGACACAAGGCTCAGAGGAGTGGCTGATAGCCAAAGGGTTGTGGTGCCATCCAGAGGGAGCTCAACAGGCTGTCAGGAACCTACTGACGTTGGAGAAAGGGAAATGCAGAGTCCTTCACCTAGAGAGGAACAACCCCATGCAAGCCAGGAGTAAAATGAATGGCAGAAGACTGAAAAAATGTTTCTCTTCATTATGGAGAGTTGGATTTGGAACATCCCAACCTCCCCTTCATCCAAATCAGGCAAAAGAGAATGAGAGAAAAAATTTTACAGTTGGAAAAAAGCCCCACAACATTACTTCTAAATTATACTCTGATCTGACTGCTTGCATTTACAGGGAGCTTAAATTACTGGCCCACGACTCCTCTTCTAGAGCTTTTCTCTTACATAGCTATTTTTTCTGATTGTTGTGAGCAATGGAGGACTGCTTCCACACAACAGGACAGGAACCCACAAGGATATAGAGAGAAGAGTAATTCTTTACTATAGAATCGTAGAATCACAGAATGGCCTGGGTTGAAAAGGACCACAATGATCATCTAGTTTCAACCCCCTGCTGTGTGCAGAATTGCCAACCACTAGACCAGGCTGCCCAGAGTCACATCCAGCCTGGCCTTGAATGCCTCCAGGGATGGGGCATCCACAACCTCCTTGGGCAACCTGTTCCAGTGTGTCACCACCCTCTGGGTGAAAAACTTCCTCCTAAAATTCTTTTAAATTCTTCTAAAATTCCTTGGACATTGGTCATGCACTCTTAACTGAATCAATAAACATCTCCCACTCACTGGAATGGGAGTGCTCAGAAGAGCAAGGCAGTAACAAGCACCTGGAAGGGCATCTCTCTCGGCATCCTCAATACTGATACTGAATAAGATACATTTTTCTATCAGTACAAGTGAAAGGGAGCAAGAGGCACTTAGAAATGCATTCCCACAAGTGCAAACCAACTTCAAAGCACAATAGTTCTGAATTATAATGTAATATCATATTTTTCTTAGACACACTCCTACTTAAAGCTGCTCTGGGTATTTTGGTAATTGGAGCAACACTAGTGCACAGTACCCATTCACATCTGCCTGTCCTCTCCCTCTCTGTGTAAGTATGTGTGATCAAGAGCTGGGACGCTGCTTGAAAGCAGAGCTGGGGTCTGCCAACACCCTGGAGCTAGTTTTTCTCACATAACACTGTGTCATGAATGTTACATCTACCCCTTGCAGGATATTTTGTCATACTGACTGTTGTCAACAGTTGTATCAGAAAAGGCAGGTGATCGCACGCTACCAAAGAAAATTATTTCAAACATGTTGCTAAATGATTTTTGGTAAAACCAAGGTGATGAACTATTGAACACTCAGTTCATTAGCTGTCATCCTGCTTGACATTTTCATCATTCAAGTAGTACTGCAGGAAATCTAAGATACTCAGTCTGCACTTCAAAAGCTGCAAAGGTAGCTACATCATCTTTACGAAAAGGGACTATAAAGGCTCTTGCTAATGGAATGTGGAAGACAAAGCTACCAGCTAAGTAGACAAAAAGTGTTTGAAAATGATTACTTCTCATGCCCTATAGATACTCTGTTCCAAAATGAACTAACATTAACAAGAACATAATAACAGACCTTAATAATAGATTAAGAACATAATATACTGGAGAAAGAATAAGAAAATTGATACAAATGACTGACATTACGTGGTGGCCCTTTTTAAAGCCTACCAATGCAAATGTGGCTTTTTATACTTGTGTGAAAGATAGAGCTCCACTATATAGAAAATAGGCAAGACCAAAAGACTCCTTATTAACTGAGTATTTTCATGGCAAGATTCTCATACTAATATATATGCAAAGAAAATAATTAGTATTCTATAGCGCATACTATATTTTACATAATAATTATTTTTTAATCTGATATGGTGAACCAAATGAACATCATGGCAAATGTTTCTTTTTTCTTATCAGATTTTTTCCTCCTCTTACTACGTATTAAAACCTTTAGATAAGGCTAATACTAAGTTTACAAACAAATGAAGAAAGACTTTATTCTTTAAGCCATCTGATATTTGAATCACCTTTTGCAAAGGTTTATTAATTAGACTCCTCACTTAGACACCCTCTTTAAAAACTGAGGACAAGTGACTGTCTAGTTTTCTGTTTTTCTCCTGTCCTTTCAGTTGAACAAACTAAATATAAAGAAAACTTTTTCTTATTTTCTATTGTTACTTGTCTCCTTCAAGATTACTTTCTATTCCACTCTTGCACTTTCTATCCATAGATTGTAAAATTAATACTTTCTTGGCCTATTTAGAAAATACAAGACCTAAAATGGACTACTGGCCCTGTACTCAGCTCTGCCTGAGGCCCCACCTCAAGTACTGTGTTCAGTTTTGGGCACTTCAGTACAGAAAGGAGCTGGAGCAGGTCCAAAGAAGGGCAACAAGGCTTGTGAAGGGCTTGGAGAATATGCCCTATGAGGAGAGACTGAAGGAACTGGGGCTGTTTAGTCTGGGGAAGAGGAGGTTGAGGGGAGACCTTATTGCTGTCTTCCAATATATGAAAGGTGCTTACAGCGAGAGCGGGGTTGGTCTCTTCTCACTGGTGACAGGACGAGAGGAAATGGCCTCAAGTTGCACCAGGGTAAGTTTAGGTTGGATATCAGGAAAAACTTCTTTACAGAAAGGGTTGTTAAGCACTGGAAAAGGCTCCCCAGGGAGGTGGCTGAGTCACCATTCCTCAATGTGTTTTAAAACCATTTGGATGTGGTGCTCAGGGACATGATTTAGCAGAGGGTTGTTAGAGTTAAGGTAGTATGGTTAGGTCATGGTTGGACTTGATGATCTTTAAAGTTTCTTCCAATCTGAGCAATTCTATGATTCTATGTTCACTTTTTTTTAAACTTTCCCAGAAAGCAGGTACACAAAGTTTGTCAGCATCTGCTTTCTTAAATGTTAAATTGATCTATTTCTTCCAGTCATCCCTTCTTCCTCAGTCCTTTTAACAGCCAATGGCCATTTATAAATGTCATGACAGGGATGACACAGATATCAATTTACTAAAAGAAATTTATGATGTCTGTGATTTACTCCCTGGATTGGAAATTGTCTTAATGTGTGTGCTGTTTATACCGATTCACACCCACTCAAGGCAACTCCTCTCTGCTGGTATTAGTAAAATTCAAACTGACTCCCACAGCTTTGTAGGAAAATAATCCCCAGCACCTGACACTCTTCAGAAACCATGTCCAGAGCAAGCGTGCACTCTGCTGCACTCCTAACTTGTGTTGCTTCTGGAGCAGAAAAGTGCTCAGTTTTAAAGGTCATTTCTGTAACTAGCTAATGCTAAGCTTTCTTTTAGCAGAAGATGATGTTGAATGTTTGATTAAGAATAGGAAAGTAAGTTTTAAAAACAGTAAGTAAAACACATTTTAAATAAAATATTCCCACTACTTCACAGACAGCTGACTCAGTTTTGTTACTAGTTATTAAGTGGTGCATCCCTCTTAGTGGGAACAATTCTAACACCTACTCCTGAAATTCTACCACCCTGAACTAATCTCCTTCCTTGAACACTGTACAACGCTTATGGGAAGTTACATCTTCCCTGTTCAGCCCAGGCCTGCTCAGAAGAGTACCTCCTCCTAGCAGGAACACTCTCCTTCTGTCTTTCAACCCTCTTGGATTTTTTATCATCAGAAGAAGCAGTCAAGATTTATACCGAAAGTGATTGTGAGGAAGAAGGCTTGGTGAAATCTCTGCCTACATTAAGTGCCTAATCACTACCTTCAGTTTATATGAACCAACTCTCCTACCACTAGCATCTAAGCTACCTATACTCTTCTCAGTGTGAAGGTGATGGCTGATTTCAGCATCTGAAGTGTCAGAACTACCGAAGTTCAGGTATCTCAACTAATATTCACAGGGTCTTCAAATAGAAATATACTTCATTAACAGATTATGAAACTTTGGCATTTATTTAAAGAATACTAATTTGCTAGGCAATTAATACTGCATAGTATAGTTAACTGCATATATTGAGTGGAAACAGTTTCATTATCTCTCCTCCTTCTGTTTAGAGGTGGAGCATAAAAATGCTGTTTAAAGAAGCACAGCATTCCTCTATCTTATACTTTGGATGAAGTCTCTGTTGTTTGGTTGTTGTTTTTTTTTGTAAATAACTTTGAATTTATCTATCTACTCCAGAAGTTTAAATGTACTGTTTCATGCTTCTTTGCAAGATGCATCATTTTCTGTATAGCAGGGCCAAATGATTTGCCTGTTATTAGATTCATACACTTGAATCCACTGTGACATTCTCAAAGAATATGCACATGAAACACTAGCAACACAAATGACAGATTTGGGACCCAGCATTTTTTCTCTTGCTCAAATTCTGTGAACACTGTAGGGTCTGGACTGAAATTTCAGGAGTTGGTATATTTGTTTTAAAGTAATTTACTTTTGAATACCATCAATGATGGATCTGTGACCTAAAGCACATTTGTAGGTTTTTTGTAGGGATGACAGGTCAGTGATTTCTTCCTGCACTAAAAGGTGGCCATTATCTTTTACAGTTTAGTCATTTTCAAGATTCAGAGGTGGCATTCATCTGATTCAAAGCACAGGCACACATCAGTCAGAATCTCTACACATTTCTGCATTTCTGCTAAGATCTCTTTATGTGACTTTGCATACAGTTAAGATTATTCCTATCCATATAAAAGCCTGATAGTTATATTTCTGCACGGTAAGATGCAAATAAATACTTGGAGTCATAAAGAGATCCTTTATTTCTTTAGGCAGTGCACTAAAGCAGTGCAGGAGAGGCTAATAGGTTTTGCAAAGCCATTGCTTTTTGCCCTTGTGCAAGTGAGCAGGACAGGATAGAGAGTGACTAGAAAATTATTGTGACAGGCTCTCAGCTGGCTATAACTCTGAAGTTGGAACCACTGTACTCTTCCCTGAAAAGTGACCAGACTAAAAAGGTTTGTAACCTGATTTATTAAAACATGCACTAAAACAAGCTACTTTTGCATGCTCAGTTAAATGTAATATGGTAAGGCAGAGTAAAATAAAAGGGTTGGAAACTTATTCACTGTGCCTTGCTGGGTAGGTCCTTCCATTCTCATTTTCTAGTTCAGTAATTCTTAACAGTGTCTTGCACTCCAACAAACTCCACACAATCTATTTGGGGTCCCCAGCAGAATCCTCTTTTCTGCAAGGAGGGTTTCCATGAACCCCCTTGAAGATTTTATGCCAGCTCTGTGCTCTCTCAGAAGTCTCCCAGCCCGCACTGCTGCACAGCAGCATTCCTACTCGTGGCTCTGCCAGTCTTCATCTGTCTTACCCTACATTCCAGAGTCCTCTCCCCTCTGCCCATGTTCAGTTGTCCCCAGGGAAAGAGCAATTTCCCCTCTCTCCAGCTGGCACCACAACACCAGCACTGAAGCAGTCTGAGCATTGTCAACAGGCAGCCTTTTGGCTGCTGCTCAGCCATATCTTTTTCTTTAAATGGTATGTGTACACACACACATGGTACAATAGGTGTCACTTATCACAGTTATGTACAGTGACTGATATGGTCTTTGTGCAAATAGTACATATTTGCATGACAAGCTCTCATTCTCATTATTTTAAAATTTAGCGTATCATTGATTTCTTTAGGGGTGGATAAGGGGGACAGCCACATTAATATTGACTGCAGAATCTCAGCCACAGCAGCAGTTGTGCCCAAAGAGCAACCACCTGTTCTTTTTAGGTTTCTAAGGATACTGTAGGACAAAACAGGCTGGAAATTTGTATTTCCTACAGGCAAGGAGGACATTGTTTTCAGCTGATTTGATCAACTCTTTCCTGTAGCAGGAGCACGTTGGGCAACCATGGACTCTGATAGGAACAGAATATCATTTTTGCAAGAACATAAGATTTACTTTGTGCAAAAAGAATGGCCTCGTTTCCCACAAACAGAGGACTGTACCCTCATGAAGAGGCAAGGTGCTATCAATCACTGGTATCTTCACACCACAGGAAGTAGGGCTTCTCTTGACTCAGAAACACATGAAGGCACTGTGGGAGATAGGGGCTGTCACTTGAAGCATTTTTTATATCAACACATTGTGAATGCCACAATACTAGACTAACTAGACTATACTTAGAATAACTAGACTTTACCCTTTCCAAAGTAGCAAAAAGTAAGCAGTGAAGATCATAACCTACCATGTCCTTCCTTCTCCCTGACGGTATCAGAGCATCCCAAGAGCATGCAGTCTGCTACTGCAGGCTGACATACCAGCTAACGACAAAAGTGCTACTGGAACAGGCTGGGCTGATACAACATAATTAGTTGCTTTTATTTTCTTCACAGATCAACTGATATTTTATGCTGGAGATAATTTTGCTGGATATTATTTTAAGGTGTTGACAGAGTTTTTAAATGGCTTTGAATTTAAATATTTCTTTTATGATGAGAATATTTTATTATTTAAAAAACTAGCTTTCCTTGCTTTTTTCAACCCAACTTCATTTTTTCGCTGTTAAGTTGCTTGGCTCTTTTGTACTTTTATATGGCTCTAAAGAGAAGTATGTTATTATTTTTAGAAATGTTGCTTTTTATATTCTTTCTTTATTACTTCCCCTAGTCTCTTAATCTTTTTGGAATATGTTTGGGTGTTCTTTTCATCTGGAGGTTTATTTATTCTTTCTCCTTGTACAGCATGTTCTGTACTTCCAAATCTGCTAGATACAAATTTTACTTAATTATCTCTCCTGAAAAGTTCCCCCTCTTTAAATTATTCCTCCTTAAAATTTGGTACTGTATGCTGCAAGCTCTAGGCTTTTCACAAAATACATTCATCACAGTCTCATTTTCTTTCTCATAATTAAATTACCCTTAAAAAAGGAAAAATAAGAGTTATTATTTCATTTATAAATGGAAGGGAGTGAAAATTTTTATTAAATTGTAATAATGTAAAAAAGCACACCTTTTTATATTGTAGATGGAACTGTAAATCTTATTTATGCATCTGTTGTCAGATTAACTAAGCTATTTCAGAAAAAAAAAAGCTTAAAATTTAAATATAGAGGGTGTATGTCACCATAGTGACTACTTCTACATCAGAAAAATAAGAAGACTGGCATAATGTGGAAATGAAGCTTTGTCTTTGCAGTCCAGAGATCATCAGTGAAGTCACTGTAGGTAAAATTTGCACACGTGTAGATGACCCACATAAAGGTCCCCATATCCTTCAGTTTCTGACTTTCTACGCAGCCATAAAGGTGGTGTCCAAGCAATGTTTTAGCTGCAGCCTGGCAGGGTCCCACACAAGAGCCTGCTCTGGACACCTGGGTGTCAGTGACAGAACAAGTATGAGACACAAGGTGTCGTGGCATCTTGGCCTGTTTTGTTCCTGACACCAATTTTGTTCCTGATATCTGACAAGTGAGAAATGCTATTTGTATTCCCCCGAAAAGACAGATATGCATTTGAAATCTTATCCCTGGTCTCTGGCCTTGTGATGGTTTGAGCCATAAACATGGATTACAATGAAGTTTTTCTGAGGACCCATAACTTGTATCTGTCCTGGAGATGTAAGCCATCTCCAGATAATGATCTTTGTTAGACTTCTGAAGCTATTTGTCTCTACACAACAAATACAGAGACAAATCTAGGAGTCTAAACAAAGCAATCTGCAAATCACTAACAAGTCCTTTCACTTTGGGCCCATTCACATTGTCATTATGTAGACTCTGAGTCACTGGGAGATTTAGGTTTTTAAAGCCCACCTAAAGGCACAGCTTAGGGCTCTTGTTCACGATTCTTAGTATTTCATGAAAAATCAAGGTTATTAAAATTCTCCAACTTCTTATTATTCATGATTGTCATTATTCCTAACAACTTTTAAAATAGAACATGAGCCCAAAATGAACCACAGAATTTCCAAATGCCAAGAATTATAGTCTCAGTTCCAAAGATAATACATTTTGTTTCTTTACGGTTTCAAGCCCCAAATATTTCCTATCAATAGCATTTGATTCAGCCTGGAGTTGACATTATCCATTATCAATGGGTCACCGTTTGTAATTCTCTTCTCTCTCAGATCTTATTCATCAGACAAACCAGCTATAATAGGTTTCACAAAAGCCTTTATTTTGTCTGATTTTGCACATAAATACTGTTTGTATTTACTTCAGATACAAATGGTGCCACCTGCTCCTCTTAGTACCCTGACATTTGGTCCTAATTAGATGGACTTGCATTATCAACAGTAAAGTAATACAGGGCTGCAGCAGGCACGGTTACCATGGATCCTAATGCACTCCGCATTCCACAGGAAATTTAGCAGAGCATAAGAAATAAATCTATTCCTATGAACCTGCACCACTTCTGTGACACTATTAAGGCACATCCTCAAAGTGTGCTATATCCAAGTGTAAATACCATTATTATTTCTAAACGTTTATTAATGCATTTTACCACTGAGTCACTATGTAGGTGAAACAAAATTGCAAGTTGATTTTAAACACCCTGACCCTGCTAATGGAAACAAGTTGTGCATTCCATCTGTAAAGGACAACAAGTCTCAACTGGGGATCAGTTGCCACCAAAAAAACTACTGGCATTTGTAAGTGAGAATGGTCAAAACAATTCAGACTTGTTGGACTCTCATGCTTAATAGCTGCAGAATAGACTCATATTATTTGTTTCTTTTCAAGCCTACCTGAACACACCTAATTATTATACTCTAAGACCTAACAAACAAGGGCTGATCCAGATTGCTTCCATAGAGTGATTCAATAAACTCTACAGATCAAAGTAAAGGAGAAAGGAGAACAGAAGGTAAGAAGCTAATAACAGAGAAATAAAACCATTAAATACAAAGGCAAAATTAAAAAAAAAAATTTCCTTTATCCCTTTCTTGCAACAAAATGTATTTAATGCTACAATTCTGCTATAATTCTTCCTATACGATCTAGAGTCCATTTTACGTTTGATACAAATTAGTATTTTCTGTTTCAGGCGTCAACCTCAGCCAACAAGTTCCTCCATCATTTGTCAGAATTATCTGTGTTTCTGTCCCGTACACTTTTCAAGTGTCAGTGTAGCCAGACTTCTTTGAGCTTTAAGATTTTTTCAAAGTTCTCTTGTATCTCAGACAGGATGAGTTCAGCATCTGAGTTATAAATGACATATCTTGTATTCTGCGAACAAGCTTTTTTAACAGACTGTGAAATGCAAGTCTGAGGTATTACTGCCTTTCCCTTGGGACTAGAACAAGTTGGTGTAACATGGAGCCGCATGCTGCAATCAAAGGAAATCAGAGAGGGAAGCGCTCTCCAGAGCTGAAAGCATCCTAGCACAATGTCAGGTAGCCTGTGGTGTGATTCACAGCCTCACCAGGTTCCTATCTCCGCATCAGTCCTCTAGGTCTTCTCACAGTTGAATTCTAATCCAATTCATCTGAGAATAATTAAGCTCAGTTTATGTAAGGGACATAGCCCAAAGGAAGTGGAAGACGGCAGATCAGACAGCACCTATAGGTGTAAACGCTTTTTAGGAGGTAGTAGGGATTTACTGATCAGGTTATGATTGTTAATTTACTGCACACAATGCATGAGTAGTCAAATAAGTTGGACATATATTATTTGGGGCAGGACAGAAGTAACATTTCCTTTCTTTTTTTATTGTCTCTTTTTTTCAGTTAGTAGGAATGGACAACGGGCCTAGGTTTTTATAGCATAGTTCTATTCACAAGCAAGCGCATTAATAATCAATATCAAACCCTTAAATATTAGCAATCTGTCTATATTTGAACTAGCTATCAACAGATTATGTCTCAATTTCAAACTATGGGGAAATTTCTGCATACTAAGATTGCATCAAAACTACCTGCACACAATGCATGCTTCTGAAATAGGGTATCTTGAAGGGTGCACATGGCCTAAATCAAAGTAAAATATCCAGTACTCTGACTGGAGACTTGGCTTTGCTTGGAGCCCTGACAACTGCCTAACCTTCACAGTTTCCAGATTCTTCATCTCCACCAAAGCTTGCCAGCTGACACAATCACAGCTGGGAAGAAATCTATGTTCAGGTAGTTGAGTGTGTTCTTAGTGTGGGTTCCTCATGGATAACCAGGATTTTTTCTGTTGTACACTATGAATAGCGACGAGGAAAGAGAGACATGCTCCACAGACAACGAAATGTTATCCATCAATAACCGTTCTTCTAAAAGTCAGAACAATAGAATTGTCTCCACAACTAAGGAAGAAGATTAAGGTATCCTCTGAAGAAGAAAGCCTTAGGTTAGAGATGAGATTTCCACAACAATTCATGTATTTTGAATTAAAAACGAACAGTGAAAAACAGAGCTTTCACAATAATTTGTCATGAGACAGAACTACTTCAGTCCTAATATCATGATACTGCTGCAAAAATGTCAACATGTCCCTGTGTTTCTTCTGCAGTAGCTTGTTAAAGTTTTTATCCCAATTTTTTTCAAGCATCCATAGACCAGGATAAAATAAGAGATAGAATTGCTGAAATTTTGGGAAATTAAAAAAAAAAAAAAAGTAATAATAATTTAAGAGTACCAGTTCTTCATCTTCCAGAGATCTTCAACCTCCTGTACTTACTGACATAGCTGGGTTTCACAATATCCATGAATGTTCAGTACACCCGGCTCCACCTGACATTATTCCACTTCTACAATGACACCTTTGATTTTTTCAAGGAGGAGACTAAATGCATAGATTAGATATCCTCCTCTGAAAAATAGCTCTATAGAAAGATAAATCCACTGTCCAGAGACATGGAAAATTACTAGACATCAATGTCACAGTTTTTATCTGTATGATTCATCATAATCAGCATGTACTCTATACCTGCTGTCATTATTGTATCCATCATTAACCGTGTGCTAGGTAAACATTTACACAGGAAACTGTTCACATACATGCTGTACTCAACCAACTATTAAACAATACTCTGCTAAAAAATATTTTTCTGGGTTCCAAATCATCTGTTAATTCTCAAACCGCAGACTTACTAGAATGCTTTTTTACAGTTGCTTTCCACTAGGGAAAGTATTTCCATCATTAAAAAAATACTTTCTAAAACATGTATTCATCTAAAACCTGTGTTCAGTTTGCAGGAAAAAAAAAATGAAATTAGCAGTTTGTTAAAAATGTGACTTTTACATTTCAGAACTGAATTAATTTCAAACTTCTGTTTACATGTATTTGAATTTTTGTTAGATAAAATAACACTGTAATAATTTCATTGATGTAGAATAAGGTTTAATTCTCATTTGCTTGGAACTTTAAAATAGTCTGTTTTAATTTCAATTCCAAATGTCAAAATCCTTTGTGAAAAAGAAGATTGATCTTTACAGTTCTGCTTCTCAAGAGAATTTTCTGAATAATAAATTAAGAATAAAGGTTTTGACCCTTATTGTATTTTTTTTTCTACTTTCTGAAATAGGTCCTGAATGTATAACAGCAGATATTGGAAATGCTCCATTTTCTTGAAGAGTTTAAACATATTATCTGAGATTGGGAGTGCAGAAGAGGGGACTGTGAACATCTCCCCCGTGGCCTGCCAGTCCCTGTCAATACCAAGAGGCTCAGCCCTGAGTTCCAGGTCCCACAGCTCCTCCCTCTCTTGCAGACTGCTCTGACTCCTAATAACTCCCTCAGCTGTTCTTCACATCCTGATTGGAGCTCCTATGCTGAATTAAAGATCAGTAACATAAAGACTTAAGAGAGGGGAATGGGATGGAAAGTGGCCTTACATACACATAGGGATGATAACAGAATTAAGGCAGAGGGAAGGGAGGTTTTATATAGTGAGAATAATTGCTACCAAACATACATGTATGCTGCACACTGCAATAATATTAAAAAATGGAATGCATCAGAGAGTAGATCTGCATGGATGTCAAAAGCCAAGGGATAGGGTTATACCATCATCCTTTTGATTCAAAAATGAATCTCACAGAATCATAGAATCTTTAGAGTTGGAAGGGACCTCTGAAGGCCATCACTCCCCAGAACAAGGACACCACAGCTAGATCAGGTTGCCCAGGGCCTTATCCAGCCTCGCCTTGAAAGTCTCCAGGGATGGGGCATCAATCACAACACTAGGCAACCTGTTCCAATGCCTCACCACCCTCACTGTAAAAGATTCTTTCCTTGTATCTAACCAAAATCTACCCTCCCTGAGCTTGAAGCCATTTCCCCTTGTTCTGTCACCACAGACCCTGCTAAAGAGTCTGTCCCCTTCTTTCCCTATTTCTTTTCAACATATAAAGTTGAAAATGTGACCCTCGAAATAATGCGCTCTCCAGAGAAGTATCATAAAAAAGCACAGTACAAGCCCTTAGAATTACTATTTCTTTGTGGAACTAGCCATGGAATAGTTTTACATAGGTAGAAAATATATTGAAGACATGTTGCATGTTGCCATAATCATTCTTAAGTCCTTTCAGCTGTGAAATGCTCCTGATTTCAGTGTGGTCCTGCACAGATGCACAAGTAGGACTCGTATGGTGTACCTGCATGATGGAGCTATATTTCTAAATATTGCACAGCAAATTGATTGAAGGCATGATTACACATGAAATGCCTGATCACAGTGTAATTAAACTCCTCACCCTCAGATGGGAAGTAATTTAAACTGGCATTCAAAATTCCATTTAAGAAAGTACTTTGAAAAACATAAACCTTGTGAAAAACTTGCTAATAAAGGACTTAATGTACTAAGCTACAGCAAATGCAAATCATAGAATCATAAAATCATTGAGGTTGGAAAAGACCTCTAAGACCATCTAGTCCAGCTGTCCACCTACCACCAATATTTCCCCATTAAACCATGCTCCTTAGTAGCACATCCGCACGTTCCTTGAACACCTCCAGGGACGGTGACTCCACCACCTCCCTGGGCAGCGCATTCGAGTGCCTGACCACTCTTTCATACAAGTTTTTCCTAATATGCAACCTGAACCTCCCCTTGAGCAACTTGAAGCCGTTCCCTCTTGTTCTATCACTAGTTACTTGGGAGAAGATGCTGTCCCCACCTCACCACAACCTCCATGTAGTTGCAGAGAGCGATAAGATCTCCCCTGAGCCTCCTCTTCTACAGACTGAACAATCCCAGTTCCCTCAGCTGCTCCTCACAATACTTGTGCTCCAGTTCTCTCACCAGCTTTGTTGCACTTCTCTGGACACACTCCAAGGCCAAAATGTCTTTTTTGTAGTTAGGGGCACAAAACTGAACGTAGAACTCAAGCTGCAGCCTCACCAGAGCTCAGTATAGGGGACAATACAAGCTGAGATGCCAGATCTTCTTGGCCACCTGGTCAAACTGGTGGCTCACATTCAGCCAAGCATTGACCAACACTCCTCTCAGTCTTATAAAAGAATTACTAACAGTGTGAACACCATGAACCAAATGTCTAGTAATGATAAATGACATCAAATTAGTGCAGAATTAACACTGTATAAAAAAAGAACAGACTGGGCAATAAGGTAAAATTTAACTTTATCAGTAAGTGTCACAGAAGAGGAGGATGTCAGCTACCCAGCCACAAAGTCAGCAAGGTACATGAAATGCTAAAGAAAGTTATGGAGACCGAAGAAGCAGAAAATATGATCACCTGAAATTTCAGATAGGTAAATACCACAATAGAGCATCAATCAGAGATACAGTAAATGACCAGTACAAACAACAAAGCAGAGAACCCCAAGACAAAAAATGGCATTTGGTTTTATCTGGCAGAGAGCATCAAATCCAGCTCCAGACAGGTCTATGAGCGAGCTTCTTTATAATTGCAAAGAAAATATGGTCAGATATTATATCTTTCTAAGAAAATAAAATAAAGAATACAAGAAATCTGCATACAGTGTTATTGTTTGTTAGCTTGCTTGTTTTTTAAAGGGACATTACAAAAGGCAAGGAGGCTGGTAAAAGCACTGAATCCTGAACGCATTTTTTTTTATGTCACATGTAGAACTGAAAGTCACCATATAGTCCTAATTGTAAAGGTTCTAAAAGCAAAAGCCAACATGATATAGTATCACAGTGAAGGAGGCTGCAATACTATTTTTTTTTTTAATTTCAGAAGAGTGATTCATGCTTAGTTGAGAGAAACAAAAAGGATAAACTATGGAAAATAGAACCACTTAACAGCAGACCAAAAGAGATTTCAAGGAGTAATATGCGCTGCAGTTCCCTCCCACGTACAATTTTCCTTTCATCAATACTAGAGAGTTTTAGGATATAGTATTGCTGAGGCCAAATTCTTGGTTGGTTACCCTTTTTACAGGATGTTCAAACTTCTTGTCTCTATTTCAAGGTTCTGTATAACCTGTCTATAAAGATCTGCTCATTTTTGTCCTTCTTTTAAGATCTAAAACTTGTCTTCTGAAGTGAAAAGCAATGTAGCTTCCTTTCTGATCATTCCTTTAAAGCTTTTCTTATCCTACACAGCCTTTGATTACTGACCTCTCTGTGATTCCTACACAAAATCAAGTTATTACTCTCATTTGGGGGCCATCTCCTCTCAAATCTCATATCTCTTCACGTCAATAAAGCAACACTCCTGTAGTGTATTGAAGACTTGGTTATTACACGTACTTTATATTTTATTTCTGTGCAACTAATTTGCAAAATATTTGCCCTAATATCACAAACCTTGCTTCCTCTATTATCATCACAGATTAAATAAAAGAAAAATTCACAGAGGAGTTTGAGAAAATATTTCAGATATAATGGAAAGTAACATTAATACTAATCTGAAATTCAGCCTGAATCTTTTGCAGACATGAAAGTCTTATACTGTAGTTTACAAAGATATAGCTTAGTCAGAGGCTGTGTAAAGGAACAATGTTTAACACAGAGCTCCAGGAAAGTTTTACCATATCCTGATATCCTGGCCATACATAGCTCTGCTGCAAAAGTGCTGAAGATATGGAATAATATGTAGATTTACTTGTCTTTTTTCCTGCAGGCTGTCAGGTGTCAATCTTTACATTCTACATTATTCTACTGCACACAGAAATTGCAATTGTAAAAGATCTTCACATACCCACTTGCAATTGTGGGAGCTGACATGAAGATTCTGTACAATCTAAAAAAGTGCATTAATTCTTCTTTTAATATTTTTCCCCTTTCCATTTTATAACACATTTTCAAATACAGGTTTCATCTCAAATCCAATGGAAAGTATGGAAAGTTCATGAGTAAGCTTCTTCCTGTGAAACTCTGACTCTGATTTTGCAAAAATGTTAGAATGATAACCAGTCTAATTAAAAAAATCAAAGCAAGAAGATGAGTTCCAGGAATGAAACCATGAATGCATGTGCTTTTTCTATCAGTAAATAATGATCAATTTATACAGCAAACTTAGCCTTCTTTTTGCTTTCCAAACTGTGTGAAAGATATTTGTAATCTTAAGTAAGCTATTTATTTGGAACTATCAATTACAGACTCTGTGGCTAATTTGTGATCTATACATTGTTCTTTGCTTAGTGTTTGTCTAGAATGTAAGGAACATCACATATTTCTAAGTAGAAGCACGGGACAAATAATGGCTTTTTTGTCTCATAGTCAAGTGAATACCACTAATTAGTCAGTTTTGCAAATAGTTTTTACCTAATGAAGTCATTCATCAGCACTAACATTTTTGTCACCAACGTTACAAAAAAAAACAAAAAAAAACCCAGAACTTATTCTAGTATTACATACAAATGGACTATTTGTTATATTTTCAGGTTTTATTTTCAGGAAGAAAGTTCAGTGAATTATAGAGTTTATTCTATTACTGTCCAGGCTAACACAGTGTTCCTAAAACTACTCCGAGGGCTACTCCAAAAGTAATGCCTCCCATTTTATTATGTTGTCCCACAGTGTCAGAGGCAGACTTTGTTCGTACAGCAGTAGAGGCTGAACCTGCCCACCAATACCCTGTTATATTTTGTTACTGTGTGACTGATGGCAGCAGAGAGGCAGTCTGAGACAAACTGGCGCCTGACATGAAAGTGTGGATGAAGCAAAGGCATGTCACTGAATTCCTCTCTGTTGAAAAAAAAATTGCAGCCATTGACATTGACGTTCTCTGAACATTTATGGAGACCAAACAGTCTATGCCAGCACAGTGATACAGTGGGTGGCTCATTTCAGAAGTGGTGACAGCAACAGTGGGTCACCTCCATTGGTGCAGATTTTCAAGAGCCCAGCATGCAGGCTCTTACTCGTTGCTGGTGAAAACATAAAGCTAATAGTGTTGGCTGTGTTGAAAAATAACATTTTGTAGCTGAGACATTGCTCTATCAAATAGGTTATTGTGTTCTTTGTATCTATTGTAGTTTCTGTGGAAATAAATAGGAGCAACTTCTGGAGCAACCTACATACTTTTAGAGTCTTAGGCTCAATTTCAAAATATGTAAGGAATAAAAATAATTCATTTCTTTTTTACTGTAGTTAAAAAAGTCATAGGAGAAGATGATTTAAAATGTTACCTTGAGGTGCTTCTGGATCTGGAAATGATTTGTTCATTTCAAGATGAGAGAATAATTGTTGATCTAGGGTCACTGATGAACAGCTTTTACAAGGATATTGCTCTGGACAAAGTTTACCATCAGTCAGAACTAAACAGTGAGAGTGAAAAAGCACCCTTATTTTATAAGCTGAACAATGTTTATGTGGCACTTGTATTCCACCAGACTCTTCTGAACAGGTTTATAATGTGCAAACACCAGCTCATTTTTCTTCTTTGCTTGAAAGAATAGAACAGGAAACCAAAGTGCAGTAAAATAGAATAAAATAATAAAAAATAAAATAAAATAATAAAATAATATAAAATAGAATAAAATAAAATATTGCAGTCTGGCCCAAAGACTTCACACTTGTGCACAAGATATAGAAGAAAAAACATAAGCAGCATCATACTGTATTCTGTAGCATCACCTGACATGACTGCAAATATTTTGAAGGCACTAGCCCATTACAAGCATTCTGGGGTCTCGGAATGTTTGCAGTGGACTGACCTTCTACTTCACGATCATGAAATTTATCTAAGATAGTAACAAACCAACCAATACTACTGTTGGCCGCCAAAACTTAAAGCCAGAAGGTAGAGTAGAACCCCATGGTTCATCTATTGTTTAATGATTCAGCTAATTAATAATTCAAAGTAATTTATTTTTCAGAGGGTACGTAGCACGTTACATCACAACACCAGCAGTTTTGATCATGTACATTTTGTCTGAGATTGCTAAAGAGTGTCTCAAATCTGTCCACTATGGACAGTTTTACATTTGAAAGCATTTCTGTGGAGTTGTTTAAGGGAGGGCTCAGGAGTGTTTATTAGCTGAACACTTGGCCTGGGAGCAAATGAAACCAGGTTGATACAGGAGACTGGAGATGATACCATTGCATCCTGTGAAGGCAAGACACAAACTGGCATGTCCTTGCTTCCCCTTATCTGCTGACTTAAATTTGCATGGCCTGGAAGATGGGAACAAAGGAGTTCCTGCTGAGATCCCTAAGCCAGAAGCTGTCACTCCAAAAGAGCTGGTTCAGCCACTTCAGACTATAAGTAAGAGTTTGTTCTGTAGTCATTGTCAACTGAACAACACAACCTCCAACAACAAAACACTCCTGAAGATCAGCACCTGACATCACTGGATCTAGGAGTGGTGAAATGCTTTGCTTTGCTATGTTTGTATATCTATCTGTCTCTCTTTTCTCTGTTTTTTTCATCAAAGATTTTAAAGCCTTAATTTGTTTATCTCCTGGGATTATCTTATAATGAGATAAAAGGATCTAGTCTAGAAAGTTTCAATACTCAGTCTTTAAATAAATCTTGAGTGGCTAGTAGAGTGAGGGAGGTGATTGTTCCTCTCTACTCTGCCACTGTGAGGCCCCATCTGCAACCAGGCTTGGAGCCTCCAGCACAAGAACTTTTGAAACAGGTCCAGAGAAGGGCCACGAAGATTATCAGAGTACTGGAGGACCTCTCTGATGAAGAAAGATTGAGGGAGTTGGACTTGTTTAGTCTGCAGAAGAGAAGGTTCTGGAGAGACCCCACTGTGACCTTCCAGTACTTGAAGGGAGTTGGAACTAGATGATTGTTAAGGACTCTTTCAACCTAAGCCATTCTGTGATTCCATAAACCTGATAAACTTTTTACAATAAATATTCGGCCAGAGAAGGTGCTGATCCATGCAACCATGTAATGAGACCCACTTCACTTGACTTAAGCAACATGAGTCACCTCATCCAAATGGGTCATTTAAGCCTGTCAGAGCCAATGAAAAGAGATAAGTATCTTCACATAGTAAGTCATACCAGCCTCAACAGCTTACTGAGATAGAGGTTGCCTATCAGAAATTAAACAGTTGGTTAAATCTTTCCTTGTGAGCTCATGAGCTCCATCCAAGGGAGCCCTGGACATACACTAGTCAAGGGCTAGAATCTGCATCAAAACCTTCATGTCCAGCCATGCAGTTAACCAGTCTAAGTTCAGTGTAACAAACATACCTCTCCTCCCCTGGGCACTGATTGTAACACAAAATAAGAACACCTGAACTTCTGCCTGACCTTTCATAAGAACGCGTCATACGAAAACATTTATCTCAAATATTGGAAACAAGATTCTGGAAATATTGAACTATAACTGGTACATTTAATGGATATGCTTATCCATTAAAAGCCAAATTCTGACCTCCTTTTCTACGCTGATTTATTCCACAACCCATTGCGTATGCCCCATTGATTTTGCTAGGTTTATTTCTGCAATAAAATTCTACTCTGTAGATTAAAAAACATCTGCTTCTGTTTACAGATGACATATTTGAACTCCCTTTCTAAAAAGGTGAGCAATTACTTATAAATCAAATTGATTATACAGGTGGATAATTTCTCATCAATATACTGAAAATATTCATGATCTAAAAGCAGTTCATGCTAAGTATTTTCATTGTTGCTTCATGAAATTATGACACCACTTATTTTACCTACACTAATAATATGACAAATCTATTGTTGAAATGTAACATATGTAGATTTCTTTAGGATATTGGTGGTATCTACCAGCTGAATAAGTTGAAACTTTCAAGATATCAAACATAATTAATCAGTAGAAATACCACAAAAGAAAGATCACATAATTTTCTTTATTTTACTAATTTCTTTTCCCTTGTTCTCTTAATTTGTTGCAAAACTTGCAAATTAAGTATTAACAAATAAAGAAGAAGGTGTTTGGTAGGCAGCTCTATACATGCAGCCTATAATAGAAGTCACTCTGTATTCCTGCATATGTGCGAGATTACGTTTTTCTGCAGTCATGAAACAGGACAAACAAGCTACCTTTTTGGGGATCTACTGAGAAAGTATGTACGGGTAAATTTAAATATATATATTGAATTACTGCATATTCCCAGGATATAAAAAGGTAGACTATAAATATTGCACTACATATTAAATAGGCTTTTTTCCCTTCAGAATAGCTAATCAGTGGAATAATATAATGGTAATTTGTAGTTAATGGTCTTCTGCAAATAAGGACAAAGTTCAGTCTTTTTTTTTTTTTTTTTTTTTTTCCCCAGGAATTGAGCACAGAGAAGACTGTACATCCTTCTGGCTTACTTGGAGGAATCAGTATCATCAGGAGGTGTTTTTCCTTGTCATGCACTCTCTGGAAACATTAGAAGGGGATTTTCTTCTCCATGTCTTCAACTCTACCCGCTCAGTTCCTTGAGCACAGCTACACTCATGTTTTATTCAGCTAAGGAACACACTTTTGGAACAAATTCCCTGACTGTCTCCACTTTCACATGGCAGAGCAGTTTCACTGCGTCCAATCTCAGTTCCTTCCAGAAGAAAAAAATAAGGTCAAGCAGTGGGAATATAGGTATAACCCTTCAGCTCAAAGAACAATACTACAGCCAACGTGAAGTAAAATCTGCTGAAAGAACACAGTGAGGATCTCTGATATTCAGAACTAACCGCTTTGCCCTGCGCCGTTTGGTAACACAGACAAGGTCACAGGGTACCTGGGCCACTGTGGAAGAAGGTACCTCAGACAAGCCATTCTCTCCAACTCCCCAGGCAACAGATCAGGAGAAAATGTATTGTGTCCTCTGACCACTGACCTGTGAACACTAGAGAATCTTTTCAATCACTTTAACATGCCTACTGTTGACTTTGCTAATAGAGTTTCACCTCCAAATTCTCCCATTGACAGAACAGCACAAGAATGTTTGGACAGCAGGCAACAAGTCTGAAAGATGAGTAACCTCTTACGAACATTAGTAATGAGCAGATCAGCCTGTCTGGCCAAATCCAAGGACACTGCCAATTATGCAGCTAACATTCTTTTTAAGATTCAAACTATTTTTTAGTGTTTTATTCAAATGAATATCTAGTCAGGTAGCAAGTATATCTGCTACATATATATATATATATATATAAATGCTTTGCATACATACAAATGCTTGAATAATGACACAGATGGATATACAAAACTAAAACAAATATTCATTCCTCTCAGAAGACAGGATTACAAGTTCCTCAGCATGTAAAACAAGAGATATCCTTCCTACCTCAAGAAGGATATATGGGAGTCAGGTTTGTACAGAGCCCATCTTCCCATTCACAGCAAGGACTTGTTTGTGGCAGAGGAGAAGAGCAAATAGGTGAAGTATGGAACGCAACATTTAACATTTTAACTATTGACTTCTCCCTTTTACTAGAATTTTTTCAAAGAGGTTGAGCAGGTACTAGAAATGACAGAGTAAACTCTTATTGCCTCCCAGGAACAAGGATTTCATACAGATG
This sequence comes from Pavo muticus, assembly GCA_016647715.1. Lineage (NCBI taxonomy): Eukaryota > Metazoa > Chordata > Aves > Galliformes > Phasianidae > Pavo > Pavo muticus. Next base: position 164,310 of record JACDJE010000531.1, on the reverse strand, counting down.
ACATTCTTACATGTGTTAGATCTAAGCTATATCATTAGTAACATCACTTGCTGGTTTTTGGAGACCATAATTCAGAAGGTGCAGTTCCATAATTGAGATAAAATGGTACTTGAAGCAACAATTCCTTCACTGGGTTATGCCTGTTTTGCAAAAGTCTGAGCTGGAATTAGAACTTTTGGACTCGTAAGTCACTAATGAACACACATACACATGTGTTCACATACATATGCACACTGCAAGTGTTCCAACTTGGCAGCAAATGTATCAAATTTCATATGGCAACATACACTAAACTACTGTGGAGTGGAATATGACTCATAACTGTATAAAACATCCTAAATCCAAAATTGATACATTTCCCAAAAGAATACAAGACTTGAATTCCTATTTATAAATAAAGCTGTAGAGAAACAAAGATGTCTAGGGAGTATATCAACAATTTCTTTTCTATACTAGAATAAGCAGCTTTTTTAAATGACATGGTTTGTAGCTGAATCTTATGTTTGACAGCTAGATTGAGAAGTTACTATCCACTGGATATATTATAAAGAGATTTGAAAGTACTATCTGGTGAAAGAACAAAATGGATAACAGCAAGTGAAATGATGAAATTAAATCAGTGAATGTTCAGCATATGTTAGGTCCCCTGATGTGACAGCCTTCAGACATACTGAGTAATATTTTTGCACATTAGCTGCTAGTGGGATTAAATACTACTTGAATCTTCTGGAATTCTTATGCAGGTTCAGGAGTAGGGGCTGGAACTGGTCCTCTACAAGAGGACCAAATGTGTTTATTTTGATCAAAGTTTCATAATTTTGAGTTAAAGTCAAAGGGAAAGTAATAAACAATTGACATAAGTACAACAAACAGTCCTCAAAGTCTCACCTATCCAAATGATGTAATGGGTCACAAAGATTCAACAACCATCTTAGCTCTTGCTTATTACTGCAGAAGCACAATCTGGCTAATGTAACCTTTACTTCAACTATTGTACTTAGACAAAATAGCAGTAGACATTTTATTAACATGAATAAAAAGTCAAAAATCCTTCTGCAAAGGATTTATAAGCTACATTCATAAGCAGGATTTCACATAAGACTCAAGAAAATGGTAAACAGCAAAAGAAAACAGTTTGCCTTTTCACCTCTCATATGTACTGGTCACCACACACAAGCTGCACAAAGTAGAGGAGCACGCAACTCCTCTTGTGTGTGAAACAGTCCCTCTTAAACCTTAGCACCTTTTGAGAATTGTGGTACAACTAAAAAATATTGACTAGTAAATTCCATAGCATCTATAATGTACCTGTCTTGATTTTTTAAACTTTTCATAGATCTCACTGAAGAAAAAACCTTACTTTATGAGAGATTTTTTGAGAATGAAACTGCTACCCAAACTAAATAGAGAGCAGTGCACTTCGCCTTTAGAAGATGCACAGCCTGCTACTGAAATTTTAAATTTGTTCTATACATTCCTCAGAATAGGGTTGTATATATATATATATAAATATATATATACAAGTAAATCTGCTTCTATTGATATTGTAGGTGTACAATTATATTTTCAAATGGGTTAGTTAAGAGAAAACAAGTAATGCATTTGTAAAGTTTCCAGATGAAGATCTCTTACACTGTGCTGAGATTTTTTTCAGTGAAATTAATAGTTTGGTTTGATAGAGCAAATTGAAATTAGACTAATTTGCACAGGTCTCTACATGCTTTTGGAAACTCTTCTTCCATCTTTATTTTTAGCAGTGCAGTCAGTTATTATAGGCAGTTAAAGGCTGATTAGGTTTGCAGAGCAGTTAAATTGCTAAGCATGCAAAACAGAAGGAGAGACTACTGTAACTGTAAAAGGATGTGCATGAAGGGTTTTTTTTAATTGACATTTTTGTTGACGTTTTATTAAAGGACTGCACTTTACTGTTCAAAGACTGAAAACTGTGATAAATACATGCCTTGAAGGGCTGCTATGGGGAAACAAATCTCACTAGAACTATATTTTATTATGTCAGATTGGAATTTGAGACTCCTATTGCACATGTTAAAATGGTACAGTAAGCAACTTTATTTAATGTCAGCTTTCCATGTGTTTATGTATACAAACACGAAGAAATGTCTATATATGCATACGCTCCAATATATGTAAAGAAGACTTCAGAATTTTCAGTTAGAGTGGAATCAAATATGAACGTTCTTTGAGGCTAATGGAAGTAAATTTCATTTAATTCTTACCATACTCCCTTAAATCTTAATCACTATTTCTGCTTTCTGTTTCTATCACTGAGCTTTGGTTCTCTGAAGGAGTGGCACTGAATATTGTCAGATCGACAGTTCAGTGCAGTTTTTTTTAAAGAGTACTCTGTGATATCTTTGCTTCATTTTCAAATCTTTGTATTCATACTTTTGCTCATTTTTAAGAGCCATACAGTCCAGAAACCTACCTTATGAGGGGCTGACAACCAAGAGCTGGATTTATGCCTAATAAAACCCATTCCTGTATCTCAAGATCTGTCAGATTTATCCACAGATATACACAAATTTGGCTAAAGGGCAAAAGACAAAGAAGATCTTTTTATCAGCATTTCCCAGACAAAAGATGGGAAAACTAGGATGCCCTGATTTCAGATGGGACAGTGTTAAGCAGTACACTGATGTTTTTGTTTTTGCCAAGTTTGTTTTTTTACTATTAAGATACGGACTATGCATTTTATATGCTACCTTTCACTTAGTATTTATATTTGACAGATATGAGCTGCAACAAGTCAGAAGCCCATCTGTGGCAACATTTAGAGTTTCCCAAACCAGTCTATACACTACTCTTTCTACTGGAAGAATCTCAAAACAGCATCTATTTTCTTCTTAAAATAATAAAAGGAAAACAATCTCTTTCCAGCCTTTCAGCTGGAAACTCCTTTTGGTGGGGTTCATGGCAAAAGGCAGAGGACAAGGTATCACTATTGAAAAGAGTGAGCATGTGCATGGTTCTCACATTTCCATGTGATATACATGTGCTCTGTGAAGCAGTAAGTCTATGAGTCAGTGGTACAGGACAAATACATAAATCCGATGGTTTGGGGACAGTGGGACTTGTGGTGCATGTCCTTGGAGACTGCACAGTGTGTCTGAATGTCCTAGAAAAACTGGGGTGCTGGCACGAAGTTTGTGTTTTGAGAAAGTTTGGAGTAGCAGTCCCCTAAAAAAGGCTGTGTGAATGCATCATCACTCAGCCAGAAAAGCTGGAACAGCAAGCAAACAAAATATTCACATTCCATATGAAAAACAATGTTTGATGAAAGAAAACATTGCATCAAAAGTCAAGGTACATAGATAACTTACACACACAGTTCAGAAAACTGGGTATTTCTGGTACTACTAGTTAGAGATAGAGGTCCCTACCAGTACTGGTAGTAGTAGCAGTAATTAAGCAAATGACAGCAGAAATATAAATATATAAGTAACGTAAACAGTCTGCTGTAGTCCCAGAAGACTAAAGGTAACCTCCCAGAGGTGAGATGAAACTCAGAGCTACTAATGTGACTGCCCTATTATCTGTCATGACCATTGTGTCTTAGTACGATGCCTGAGCAAGCATATTTGAGAACATGAGTACCAGTTACATAAAAATTTTGTTTAAACTTCATAGAGATATTCAGCTTTATAAAACAATATGGAATCCTGTTCTTTTCACGTAAGGACAAGTATTAAGGACATACTGATTTGATTTTTACTCCATCCTCATGCACAGTTTGTAAGCTAAATAAGGAGTTCATGACTTGACCTACCATCAAGACCTCAGTAGTTCAAAAAATAATTTAATTTGCTCTGTATGTTTCTCAGGGATAACAATATGAAAATTGCTGTGATGTACCTGTTCTCTACAAAATGCATGTAGACAACTATACATGGGGTTACAGAAAAAGTCACTGAAAACAGGAATGGAACTGAACCACAGTCATAGGTCTTTAAGAAAATCTGTACCATCATTGGATTTGCACAAATTAACTATGAACTTTCTCAAATATTGCCCATGAAACTTTGCTTTGGGTTTGAGGAAAAACGTCACACGTTTTTTTAGAGTACAAGTCTGTACAGGAGAACTGAAGGGAGACACAACAGAGGCTAACAAGAAGTTGTTCCTTTCCAGCATTCCAATAAACAACTTATAAATATATAAGTTTTACTATCACAGTTACCTGTGCATTTCTTGATGTTGCTATTTCTTTTTCCATGGGATCCTAACTTGCATCCAAAGTTCTCCTCCCAAAATTCTGCAAACCATACGTTTCTTCGATTGTTAGCAAGTGTTCGGCTCCGAAAATATCTATCAAATCCTACATTTAAGAGAGAGAAAAAGGCATTAAAATATCAAACAGCATACAGATAGTCATTTAAAGATTATAATGGATTTTGTATGAATTTCATAGCAAGAAAAAAACATAGGTACTATTTAGAATAATATTTTATGTGCATATCTAAGGAATAAATAATAGTATATTTATTACTATTCCATATTTGCTGTAGAAAAAGATATTTTAAATACCTGCAGCAGTTACAGCATCTCTCAATCTACAGCAGAATTCTATAATAAAAAATAATGTCATGCAAATGGTTAAGGGAACTTAATTTTTAATACAACAGATGACCCAAATAAAGAATTAGCTACCTACAATAAATTAGACAAACTGACTCAAGTGCCATGATTCAAATAAATTTCTCTTCGTGGCCACCTAATATCACTGAATACCTCTCCACTGAACCTGAAGTGTTCCAAGTCAGATAAATTTCCTACCATGCTGGGAAACTAAAGATTCCTTCTTAAATCCGATCAGATTCTGCACCAGTATTACTCTGTCAATCCAGGAGACTTAATAAAATCATGACCAACATACCAATAGGATTAAGCTCTTCATAAATACTTCCATCAGGGTAAATTCTCCAAACAGTATCAACAGTGCCGATTTTCTAATCATTTACCAGCTTAGAGCACTTATGTCCAGGACTTACTGTGTCTGGTACCCCCACAGGTGGTACAAACAAACAATTTCCACTTGCCAGAAGGGTGTCTCATAGTCCACATCATAAACTTTGTTAATACAGTGGCTTCTTAAAGAAAAATTTATAAAAAGTTTCGGAGAGGAAAGCAGATCCTAGATGCATCTCCTCCCATGAGAATGAACCAATTCATTAACATCCATCTGTTGCTCTTCTTTTTTTGCGCTAAGAATCACCAGACTATGGTTAAGAAACTCTCCTCCACATATGCTGTAGTTATTAGACCATTATAAGATTGTTTAATTGCAGATTCAGCATCTCCTTGGCTTTGAGCTATATTAAAAGTAAACAAAAGCCATTAAAACAAACACTTCCTCAGTTACTTAATGAAACAATCACTTATGTTTCTGAACAAAAAAATCCCTCTGGGCTCTATCCCTGACGGAATGGAAACTTCACCTGGTTGAAGTTTTGCACAAGTCCAAAGAACAGACAGATTTCAGACAGCCTTATGCTCAGTTTTCTTTTGGTAGTCTGCTCAGTGCATGGAGACATTTAACTCTACACCTGCCCTGATAAGAGATCTAGGTACCTAAGATTGTGGTCTACTCTCAGGGCAAGGAAGTGGAAAGTTAAAAGCTGAATGCTGCAGAACTTAAGTTCTTAACTGGACTAAGCTCTTAATAAATAGAAAAATCAAGATCTAGAAATCTTTATGTCACCAAATCCCAAGTAGAGAGATGTACATTGAATTCAAGGACTTAATCCCACGTGAAGTCAAAAGAGGCACTAAATGAATATTGGTAGAGTCAACTCAAAATATTTATTTGCATAGCTTTGCCTGAGCTCCAGGAAGACATATTTTTTTATTTATATTTTTAAGAGAGCTAGGGTGTTTGAACATTATTGGAGAACTGGGTTTTGTCCCATTGCATTCCTACCATCTATAGATGTTCTTTTAGGCAGGATGGTTACTGCTCCTTCTGCAATTTCTTCCTGATGCTGAACTGGTGAAATTTTTGACCCCCAACTATCTGAGCCAATCCATAGGAAATGTCCAGACTGATTAGCTTTTTTGGCTGCTTCCAGTATTCGCCTGTAAATAAATAAACAGATGCCTAATTAAATAAACTGCATGTACAAAGAATTTTAAAATCCCCTAAGTAAGCTCATACGAACCAAATAGGCTCTGATTTGGGCAGTCTCAAATATGCTTAACAACGAGTGTAATGAACTTAACCTACAGTGCTATACCTTTTGATTTTTTTTCATTTTTAGACATATTTTTCTAGCATTCTTACTGGTTTATTCCTTTTCAGTTGCCAAACAATCTATTAAAGCTGTACTTTTAGTTAGGAACTTGGAATAGGTTATCATGGTTCACTGGGTAAAAAATTGACTAGAAAGCCATGCCCAATGAGTTGCTGTGAATGGAGTTAAACCTGATTGGAGGCCAGTAGTAAGTGGTGTTCCCCAGGGCTCCACTTGTATTGTACTGGGGCCAGTTTTGTTTAATATTTTCATCAGTTAACCTGATGAGGGAATCAAGTGTACCCTTACTAGGTTTGCATCACCAAGTTAGGCAGGACTGTTGATCTGCTTAAGGGTAGGAAGGTTCTATGAAGAGATCTGGACAGGCTGGATCAATGGGGTGTATCCAGTCATATGGCATTCAACAAGGCTAAGTGTTAGTTGCTGCACTTGGAACTACTCCATGCAGCACTACAGGCTCAGGGAACAGTGGCTCAAGAGTTGCCCATTAGAAAAGGACCTCCAGGCTCAGGTCAACAGCCAGCAGAACATGAGCCGACAGTGTGCTCAGGTGGCCAACAGCGTTCTGGCCTGTAACAGAAATAGTGTGGCCAAAAGGACTACAGAAGTGACAGACTCGTAAGTGCCACTGGCAAGACAATTTAAATACTGTGTTCAGTTTAGGGCCCCTTACTGCAAGATTATTGATTTGCTCAAACACATTCAGAGAAAAGCAACGAAGCTCTTGATGAACCAAGACTTATGAAGAGTTGCTAAGAGAACTAGGGCTTTTTAGTCTGGAGAAAAGGAGGCTGAGGGAAGACCTCATCACTCTCCAGAACTATTTGAAAGGAGGTTGCAACAAGGAGGGTGTTGGTCTCTTTTCTCCGGTGAGAAGAAATAGGATGTGAGAAAAAAGCCCCAAACTGCACCAAGGAAGGTTTAGACTGGACATGAGGAAGAATTCATTCACAGAAAGGGTGGTTAGGCATTGTAACAGGCTGCCCAGGGAAGTAGAGGAGTTGCCATCCTTGGAGGTACTTAACTGTATGGATGTGGTGATAAGGTACATGGTTTTCACTGGTTTAAATTTAAATCCCCCCTTTCTGCTCTACTCTTCTCCAGTCAACTGTGCACATTTGTGAAGAGAGAACATTTTCAACAAACAAAATTAAGAAACAGTCACCTAATATCATCTTCATTCGCAAACATGATCACCGCTCGAGCATTTGGAGTTTCTAATAAGCGTTTAATGATCTTTTCAAATTCTCCTGGTCTTGGTTCCCGAGGAATTTTGAGTGACTGTGCAATGCAAACACCTCCTGAAAGAAATTAAAAGGACAANCCATTTCAGCCCTGAAAGTAGCTAAAAAGAAAAAATCATCTGTAGTAAAGATGTTTGTGAATGGGCAAAAATCAAATATCTGGGGGAAAAAAAGGGGGGGGGGAAGGGGGAAGATTGTAAAAATATGAGTTCTGGAAAGCTGTGAGAATTTTCCTCTCAACGGTGAATCACTTTATATTTCATAAGGAAGAGGAGATGCCCAAAGTTCAAAACAATCTGTGGCCAAAAGAATCTAATTGGAATTGGTTTTCACTTATTGATCAGTTTTTGTCATGCTTTCAGAACTATATCCTTTGTTATCATCACAGTAGATATAAAGGTCTCCCTCAGGGGAAATGTGGGCCTTCCTACTTGCAGATTTAGAACTTCTAGAGGCGTAATATGAAAAAAAGAAATACACTGCTATTTCCACTCTCTGGCTAGAAGCTAGTACTTCCTTAATGACAAAGCCGATCTTCTTTGTTTTGTTATCTAAGGACTAGGGGAACACTATTTATGACAAGAAATTTCATAAATGCCTGAATTCTAAAAGATTTTCAAGTTGTTTTTCTTTTGTTTGTTTGGTTTGGGTTTGTTGGTTGTTTGTTTTTAAGTTAGTATCAATTCTGATTTACATCTAAGTAACACTGTGAACTCCAACTCTGGCTTCTACCTATTGGATATTTTCCTTTCAAAGCAAACTTGTTTGAATGTGGCTCTTATTCTTTCCTCCTTTTCTCTAAAATTCTTAGTACTAATGGGCCTGATTTTCACAGTGAAGGCTTGGATTCAGTGTTTAAGGGAGTACAAATGCAAATAGATGCTTCAAGAAGTTCTGGGGATGGGTCAGGTGTGAAAATAACAGTTCACCTCCAAGGGCATTCCATGCATAGTCCCAACTGCTGCATCCTTAAAGGTTTTTGTTGATTTGATGCCATATTAATAGATGCAGTGCCCGCAGTGGTGTGTCTCCTTGTTATCACTCTCTGATATGGGGCTCCGTTTCTGAGGTCCAGAGTTCCCCTGCACAGCGCTGGAGAGACCCTTCACTGAATGTTGTTGCCTGGAGCCACAATCCCAAATGTGCATACTCAGTGGGTGCATCCAGCATCACGAAGATGACACAGAAGCTTCTGGCATTCCTTAGAATATGTTTAGGCAGAAAAAGAAACCCCAACTCCAAGAACAGCTGAATTTTATAAAAACCTTTTTTTTTTTTTTTTTAAATAAATATAGCCTTTCCTCTTTGAAGGTGATTTTTCTCCCCATGGGGATCTTCTATTTGGTATTTTTTATAGCACTCCCTCTCCCATTTATTTTAAATAGTAAGATACTTTTTAGTTACATTCTTCTGGATTGTCTGGTTTTAATGGTAGGTTAGTGTCCTATTTTTCCCTTGCACACTTCTTCCTGATATTAGGCATTCAGGGTTTGCCTTTACAATTAAATGCTGTATGCAGTCAGGGAAACGTGACTTTTAATCACCCCTTCTAAGAAAAACAGCAGCAATAATAAGTCTAAGTATGTTATCCTATCATATCTGAATCCAGCTCATTTCCACACGAGGTAGAGTGCATTTAGCTAATAAAATTAACATTTCAAGGTACTGTCTGCCACACCCGCAGTAATGAAGTTGATAATTCTCATTACTGAAAAAATGTTCCTTTTCACCAGTTTAACTCTTCTAATTTAAGCTTAAAACAGCTGGACTTGCTTACTCTTTTTTATTGAAAATCCACCTCTTTCATTTTTCCTAACAGAACAACTTGTATGTTATGATTAAGTTAGAAGATAAGTAACCTTCTTTTATATAAATTAGGAAGGATGAGTTTACTTAATTTGGTATCTAGACTGCAAGTTAAATACAAAGTTAATATATCTATTTTGATGTTATAACCAAATTATATTTATCTCACTTTGAAGTATTTTGAGAGGGGAACACTTGGGTAAAAACACCATTTAGGATCTAAAAATAATAAGGAACTTTATCTACAATTTCTTACCACTGGGGGTTGTAACACATGTAGGGATAAAAATAAGTCTGGTATATTGCTTCTAGTCTTTATGTTTCCAAACACAAGTTGAAGTCGTAGCACTATTAAGAAACAGCAATACTTTTATAAGGAAACAGTAAAGCAAAGGGCTATGAGGATGATCAGAGGGCTGGAGCACCCCTCCTGTGAAGACAGGCTGAGCGAGTTGGAGCCATCCAGACTAGAGAAGAGAAAGTTCAAGGGAGACCTTACAGTGGCCATCCAACACTTAAAGGGGGGCTACAAGCTGGCCGGTGATTCTTTATCAGGTATTGTAGTGATAGGAGAAGGGGTAATGGTTTTAAATAAGAGGAAATTTAAATTCGATATTAGGAAGAAATTCTTTACTCAGAGGATGGTGAGGCACTAAAACAGACTGCCTAGAAAAGGTGTGGATCCCTGGAAGTGTTCAAGGCCACAATGGATGAGGCTGTGCGCAGGCTACCTATTGGAAAGTGTCCCTGCACATGGCAAGGGGGTTAGAACTTAAAGGTCCCTTCGAATTCTAGCCATGATTCTACAATTTGGATCAGAGAACAATCAGAGGAGTGTGATGACTCTGTGTATTTAATACTAACTGTGTATTTAATACTAACTAGATCTCTTGAAAGGTAGCTTAGCAGTTAGCAGATCTACTAATAAAGTCTTTTATTCTAGCTTGTTGGGATGAATGAATAGCTTAATTCATAAAGCAACTCTGTAGAAATGTCATCGAGTCCAAAGTTAATAATCAGGAGATGCACTCTGAGAGCGGAAATAAGCTTCAGCATTTAGAGAGAGATAAAGGAAGAAGTAGGGAAGTGTTCAGAAGATCTATGCATGCTCTAAAAGAGAGCATGTAAATCAAATGTGGGTTAGTTTGCTTTTAGACATGTAGTACCAATGTAGAATTGGTGGTAAAAACACTTCAGTGATTCTAATTCAATGCAATAATTTCTGTAAAAGTATTTTTCTGTTCTTGGATGAAAGAAATGACCTATGTACATAAAAACTACAAAGCAGAAATATAAAAATGGATGCGTTTACTGTCTAATTATTCACATTGGGCTTTTGTTTGAGCACACAGATATTGATCTTCTAGATTAACAATAGTTTGTAAATGATACACCAGACATACATGTACATCTTCCTGAGTAAGGACTGAGTAAGAACAGAGGTAGCAACTCTGTAAGTTGAACCACTAAAAAATGGTTAGATTCAGACATTACTAGATAAAGGATTTTGGATCAGGTATGATAAATAATTTGATTCAAGTCTACTCTCTTATTTCTAAAATGAAGGGACTGCACTCCTTGCTGGCTTGCATGAATCTTCAACAAGTAGTGAAAATCTTAAGCTTTTCTGAAACCCTTGCAAGTCTGGCTATTAACCTTCTCCTCTGCTTGTGCTCAGCTCTCTGTGGTAGTTACACAGAGCACAATTGTAATGCATTTCTTTAATTGCCAATTCTTCATGAAGCTTTCTCTTTGCCTTGGCTTGTTGGGAAATAACTAGAAAGTAGGATCAAAGTCTGCTTTTATGTAGCCTGTCAGTAGTTGTACTAGGACAGGGTATTATCTTGACTGTCCTTTTTTCAGGTGGTAAAAATTTAGCTTCACTTTTCCTAGACATTCTGAAAGGAACAAAGGCTCTTTCGAGCACCAAAGAAATAAACATAAGGAGAAAGCCTTTACCCATGCAGGAAAGAACAGAAGAAAACCTATTCTCTCCATTGAAGTCCTCAGTTAAAATTACATGTAAAAAATGGTAATTATTGGGAGGAAGAGCTTTTGCTCACCTAAGTCAAATTCTGAAGAGTTTGGCCAGAGTAAGTGGATCTCAGTCAACCTTAGTCAAGGCTCTTCATTGACATGAGATGAATGAATGCAGCTGTGAGTACAATTAAATGTGCTAACAGTACATTGCAATAAAAAGAGAAATCTAGATTCCTTTCAGAATGTAGCTATCAAATATATGAAAAGTAATGTCTGTAAGTCAAGGAAGGATTAGAATACAGAAAACAGATCAAACACTGAGAAGGTGGTTGGATCACAGATCAGCCCTTGCCATGGAGGTATACTCTTTTTTTTTCTACCAGTCAAAACTTTGCAAGTGATTTTCAGGCTTTGTTACTGCACAGATTTTAATGTTTCAAAATCAAAAGAGTACAGACCCAGTTTCTTCCATACAAATAATAGCCTTGCTACAAGAAATCATCATTAACTGAAAAATGAAATGGAAGTGCTTGCTTTGTAATAGATTAGGAATTGAAGCTACTTAGTAACTGGCAAAAGATATCTGCAGCTCACTCCTTTCTAATAAAATGCTTAATAGATTGACCATATTATATAGACAATGAAGGAAAAAAAAATCCCCAAAAAAGCCAATTACACAAAAAACCTACAATCACTAAGTACAAAATTACTTTTACTGAACATTGCAGAGTAGTGGTCACCATTATGCTGTTAATACAGGCTGAAATAAAAGCCTATTCTAACACGAATCCAGTCTCCACATAGAATTTTGATCAACAGACAATCCCTACAAGAGCCTGATGTCCATGCTACTCATCTGATCCCATGGTTTCAATAATTTGATAAGACTCTTCTACCATATATAATTTTTTTAAGCATCCTTCATTATGTTGTGTGTGGTTTTTTTTACCTAAATCTCTCAAAAATTATACCAGACAAAAAACTATTATCCATGGAGCACTTATATCTCACTCATTATAATAGAAAAATGTAGACATAAATGTTTTCAAAATTAATTAATTTTGAAATGCATTGTCCATCAAATCTGTCAAAAGATGCAACAGATGAAAAATGAAGGTGCTTCAATTTACTCTGAGTTACATCCTGATAAAAACATATGACTCATAAGAAAGAAACTCCACTTTGCAGTAACAAAAAAAATCCAATCTATGTTACTTGATGAAAGTGGCAAACAAGAATAAAAAATGAAGATAACATAGTAGACAAAGGAAAGATAATAAAGCAAGTAAGGACTGAAGAGCTGTGCTACATTCACTCATTGTTCATTGCACAAATAATAGCGCTGATCCTAAAACAAAATCTTCTGCAAATGTCTATTGCTAAAGTAATAATGCACCTCTGTTTGCAATGCCTTATGATTAATCATTGTCAAGTTCTGAAGTGGAAAAAATACACAGTAGGAATGGATCCTTTATTCCCCAGACTTTCAGAAAACTTTCTTTCTCTACCTATTTAAGAAATTTCATCAGTGAAATACACATACTTTTGTAAAGAGAAAGAGGGGAGGAACAAGCTCTTTCCAAATTGTAAATGATAATGATACTTTGGTAGTTTGCACTGAAATATTCCAGGGAGATGTATGTTTTCAAATCCCAGAAGTGCTCAATGAAAGCTACCAGAAATGTGAATTTTGAGATGCTAACTTTTTCAGATCTTGAATTCCAATAGCAGCCAAAATACCACAACTCTATGTTGGGTATTAGTTGCTTAGTTTTCTCACCACCAGTGCAACTGTGGTCAAGAGCAAAAGCATTTCATGAAGGAAATATAATGTGACAATCAGTTAAAGAGACTCCCCCAGCTGCAATGCTACAAAGGTATNAGCAGAGGAGAGAGGAGAGAGGAACAGAGGAAACAGAGGAGAGAGGAAGAGAAGAGAGGAGGAAATAATTATTGAGCAGGCAGGCAAAGCAAGCAAGTTGCTCAGCTGATAAAAAGCAGTACAGCCAGCCAAAAGTTACCTTATTTATGCATTTTGAAGAATACCTTTTACAAACGTACACACTTAATACTGCATTAAAGATTACAGCTTAGTTACCTATTATTTTATTTTTTATATAGAAATTAAAACAACATCCTGAGCCAGAACCTTGAGTGCTGAGCCATGGCTCAGCTGGACTGCATTCCACAGAACTACTCTGATTTGTCACAGTTGAGAAGCCAAACTTGCCACAGGATCGCATTTAAGCACAGACCTGCAGTTTGACGGTTATCATATGTTCAGATTGTGGTTCTTTAGAGTCAGGAACTATAAAACAATTCTGCTTTTTCAGCTGAGAATATAAGGTTAGCAATACTCTGGTTACAGAATCAAATACAGAATTTTAAGTATTAATCTATGATTGAATAGATACAGATTTCTTCAAACTGTTAACGTTCATAATTAAATTAAATTAATTATTTAAGAGGTGTGGGTTATCACTGAAAATTCTAAATTGTTAATTAACAAATGAACACAAACTCAGAGATGATACTTGTATCTCTTCATCATACTATGAAAAGCTTTAGTAAACTTTCTAAACTGATATTAAGGTAAGGTGACAGACACTCAAAAGTTCTTTACTGCAACCTCCTTCTAAAGTAATGGGGCTTCCAATCTGTCAATGAAATATGAAAATGAAATGCAAGAGAAATATGTAGCAAGCATCCTGTAAAATGAAAAACTGAAAAACAATTCTAAGCTCTTAACAGTCCCCAAAGTCAGTCAGACACAAGAAGCAAAACAGATCCTAAAAAATGATATAAAGTACCAATTTGTTACCTCACAAATTTTGAGAGTATATTTTTCAACAATTTCTGTTCATGCAATGGCCCTTAGGAAAAAAAAAAAAGAACATTTTCTCCACATGAAATTCAAATGCAAATATTACAAAATGTGTATATGGAATGCACTGCATACTGCCATCTACAAGGTGTGTGAAATGTATATCAAGCGATGAAAAACTGCAGTGTCTCAAAAAAAGCTATTTTCAATCAAAATGGTGTAGAAGAAATACAATTCCATCATTGCAGCAGCAAGTTCAATCATGACAGTACCGTGCATCTCAGCTCCTCTCGATGAAGAATGTGTTAAGTACTAATAAGAACAAAATAAAATGTACTTCAGCCTTGTTGCTGTGCTTATAATTAATTGTGTAAGCTATCTCAGGCATACAAAACATTTTGCGTATGCCCGTATCTATATATTGCATACACAGCTGTTGCTCAAACAAATAACAGACTATCAGTTTTCAGGTAATGAAGAAATGTTAGATCCACAAAGGTACTTAAAACATTACAGTATCTAACCTCTCAGCACCCTGCTGCCTTTGAAATCCACAGCCTGGGCTAGATGCTCAGACACAGAGCAGAGCGTCTAAGGAATAGGATTCATAGGAGCCAGAAGATTGTATAAGGAATAATTAGAGCTAGTTCCAAAATTGCTAGCAAAGGTACTGAGGACAGGTTCTAAATCCAGTATTTAGGTTACAGGTGAACAAATAAAGATCTTCCCAAATTAAGTTGAAAGAAGGTTTGAGAACAGGTGCCTTGTATGTGATAGCAATATATTTACCATTTGTTTCACAAGTGTCAAAGGACAGACAGTTCAGGCACGAAGTGCCAATGGAGGATTTATGGCTGTGAATCATAAAAACAAATCGTGCCTACGTGTTTCACCCTGTCAGCTTTTCTCAGATTTGGCAAGATGACTGCTTGTTCCTGTCGCTGGCTTCTATACACACCTTTCTAGGAGTGTGTATTCATGTACTATAACTTCCACCAACTAAAAGGTGGTTGCAGTCAAAAAGCCAAAGGTCTGATTCCAAATGTTTGGTATCCTTAAATCTCCTGAGATCTACCTACAGAACTACATTGCTCCAAATTTCCCTTACTTAAAAGTATAACTTGCCTGACGTTTGTATGAAGAAATGAAAGCTGTTTGCTTACTGAAAGGAAAAGCTGTATTCAAACCTGGTCAGTGAAAAGGATTACGAATAGGCTTCAGAGAGATTTTCACTAGAGGGTATTATTGAGACCAAGGATATCAGCCAGCCAGACTCATTTCAATTAGCTCTAGTAGAAACATGGACTGCTGAATGTAACCATTCTTGTATCTTTCCAAACTAATAATATATGATATAGAACATGAAATTGAGGGTTTGTCAAACAGTTTAAAAACATTAACATAGCACTGACGAACGGTGGTTCTTCACCTCCTCCAAGGAAAATAGACTTAGCACACAATCAGTATTATTGTCTGTTCTCAGATCTGTAGAACTAAGGTATTACTCAGTCATCCCAGAGGTTGATGTGAGGAATGAAGCAGTTAATATGAACACTCTGATGATAACTATCTAATTGCCTTCTGTCTAATAGCTATTCAGTGTGATATCCAGCACCTGGGGCCAGGGAACCATGAAGGGAAGGAGAGCAGAGCTGAGAGCTGGAAATTGGATTCAATGCATTTGCTGCCCATTCATAATCCATGGCTCAGACCAGCCACTCAGCACCGCAGTCAACAGCTCATAACTCCTGTGCTTTTAAAACCAAGACATAACCAGTCCCCATCTACAGTAATATGTTGAGTCCTCCACTGTGATAAAAAAAAATGCACTCTAATTTTTTCCATGCTAGGCTAGACTTGCTTACAGGTGCTCTATATAACACAGGTGGGAAATAGGATATCACCAAAGAAAAATGGGTAGATTTTGAAGATATTGTCAGTATGATGGATCAATAGGCTTTTTCCTTTGTTTTGTTCCTACAGTGATTCCACTAAGGAAAAAAAGTTAAATGAAAGGGAAATGTAGTAATTACATCATTTTGATGGTTAAACTTGTGTTGATTTTAAAATGATAAATATTCATTTTAGCTCTCAGGGGTTCTGTAGTCACAAGATGGCATGCTAATTGTAAACCATTAAATAGTCAAGTATGTGGAGGTGGGTGTCAGAAGAAGTGAACGTGTATTTGGAAAATAGTGAGCAGACTTGCTAGAAAACTAGCACTAAAAAAATGAATTTTCTAAATTAGAAACTGAAAGATTAAGCTAAATATAACTACAGGGGCTATATTATCGTCTTCTCTGGGTAGGATCCAGCACTACACTATGGATCAACCACAGGAGATACTAGGAAAAGGCACTGTCTTTGCACCAAAAAAAGTGATGTCAGAGTTTTCAGTTCAAGTGTGTTTCACGATGGGACCACAACCACACCATTCAGAACCAATTTACCCTCTAATTTATTTTATCTTCTCATTTATGTACTTAGTCCTATCATCATGGAAGGGGAAGAGATCAAGGCACACACTTGCTTTGTCTTCATTCCTAGAATTAGGAGACATACCTCACTTGGCTCACTGTAACTCACTGTAAGCTTCATCACACATCAACCGTTTCCTGAAAAAGCTGAAGATTAATAGCCAGAGCATATCCAGGACCCAGTCCCACCTGGCAGGACATCCTCATATGCCTTCAAGTGTAGATTTAATTTTTTAAGATGAATTTTATGTCACTGGTCACTAGGCCAAGAAAACAGAAAGGCAAGTCTATGGAAATCTTCCAAAAGACATTACAGAAATATGTGAAGACAGAAGTTCTAATTCCAATGAGCAGAACAGATGTCGGAGACTCAGAAAAAGCCTCAGAAGAAATTCTCCTATGAGGCTAGCAGGGTGCTGTCACAGGCAGACACAGCCTCTGTCTGATAGCAGACTGTACATTTCTGACATTACCACATCATGCATGAGAACATGAGGAAAATCAACTAGATTTCTCCTCCTCTTCCAGTTCTTCCCTAGACCTGTCTGTATTGAAAATCTGTTCCAATTGCCAGGAATTGTGTTCAACCTGAAGGTAGTTGGAAAAATTGCAAACATGATACTCCACACTCAAGTTCTGGTGACAAGAAGCAGTGAATCCTTGAAGACTTTCCTTCTAAGCAGACAGAGTTCATTATTTGATAATTCTGGATAGAAAAAAACAACCTGAATGTAACAGAAAAATAAGGTAAGTGACTACTTTGCATCACACTTTCACTGATAATTAGGAACTTTTAGGAACCATTATTTAAACAACAATCAGCATACTGCCATTCTTTTTTGTCCCAGATGCTCTTAATGCTAATTTTCTAGATTAGGAGTGGCACCTAGGAACATACAGTTACAAGTTGAAGACCAAATTTCACAAGCAATATTTTTTCAAAATGTAAGCATTAATCTAAAACTACTGCAGCTGAGAGGTCTGAATGCAGCCATGCAATTCTTTCCAGAGCTACTTTCATTTAACTACCCAAAAAAACAATATGAACACCAATGTGGTTTTATACAGACTTCAGGGTAGCTTAGCTTTATGTATTAGAACCCAAGCACTTTGCAGGTTCTGCTGCTTGCACTGAAGTCTACACTGCAACACTTTCACTGCTATTCATTTCCAAATTTCTCATTCTACTATGCCTCTTTTGTTGCAGTCACCAACTATCTGCATTAAGGATATATCCTAAATTCTTGTGGCTTCTTACATTCTCATAAACTCACCAAGTACCTCAACAAAAAATTAACATACTCTTCATGGTCAGTTCTTCAGCCAACTATGGAAATACTTTTTGGTGTAAGGTAACAGAGAGAAAAAGTAAAAAATAAATTAATTAATCTAAATAATACTTTGCTTTGAATGCTCAAAAGAGACAATATCCAGCACACCAAAACATCGTGGAAAATGAGAGATCTTGTTATAGTTCTTTAAGAGACAAGAACAGTTAGTATTTTGATCCTAGAGTTTGCTCTTTCCTTCTTCACTCAAGTAAAAACAAAAATTTTCAAAACCCCTTATGACAAAGATGCTTTTAATGCAGCAGTGACTCAATGATGCTTTGTTCACCGACATGTCAGCTGAAGTCATGAGCTTTTCAACTCAAAACTTTAAGAGATCCAAGTCTCATTTCTTGCAGTGTTTTAGCAAAGGCCTTTTAGCAATGTTTTGGTTGGATATTTTATTCCCTTCTTATGAAAAGAAAAATGTGTCTTCAAGGAAACTGTGAAAGAACACAAAAGTTTTGGGCAAAAGCATTTCACTCATTCCTTTTATAACTGTATTTTATGTTCTTATATGAATTCATAAGCATACAGCCATGCATATTTCAAGAACACATGCACTCATACAGATAGTTACATCATGGGCACAACAGATGTTAATCCTAAAATAGGAAAAGAAGAAAGGGAAAAAAACACTACAGGTCCATACGAAATCACTGGCTATTGGCTTCAGAGATCAGAGTCTATCCCTACAGTGACATGAAGCAAGAAAGACCTTTTATTTTATACTTCCACTCTCAACAGTAATTTTTTTTCTCCAAAGAAGCAGTACGAATGTACCATCACAGCTTCTATTAACACCAGCATCTGGTGGAAATTAACTGTAAGAGCATTCTCACAACCACCAAAGCTGCAGGACAAAAAATAAAATAAAATAAAATANAAAAAAAAAAAAAAGATACACCAATATAAGGTTGAGGAGTATGCAGATTTCCATCTGCTATGAACAATGGATAGGTCTACTCTCTCAAAAAGGAAACTTGTTTTTACAGGAAAACAGCTTGTACATGGATAGTTACAGTGGAGTTTGAAAATAAATTCATCCTCAAATTATTTCACAGTAACTTCCCAGAGAGAAGAAAACTCTCACTAGCATTTCTCAGACCAAAAATGAGCAGCAAACACCTGTTTCTTGGTAATTAATTAAGACAGATTAGATAAGCTTAAGTAATTAATTATGTATTGAACTTGGTTTGTCACTGAATGGACTATGAAGAAAGCATACTATTATTCTGACTGACGGCCAAAACACTTCCCTCCTAATAAAATTGTACTGATGACAGGAAAGGACATGGAATTCTTATCTGCCTATTACCACAATGGACATAAAGTTTGCTTCCAAGTTTGCCTAACAATTCTATGTGATAAAGCATTACTACTTCCTTTTTGCATCTCCTCAGAAGTATTTAGTTCCATATTTTTATATAGAATAGGGTTGTTTGTTTTTTTTTTTGTTTGGTTTTTTTTCAGATTTGTGACTGTAAATGCTCTGTCAGCTCTCAGTTTAATTAAATCTTGACAAAAGAGCACACTGGATTTCCAATTGAAAGAATATCTACAGAACAATGACTATTCTGGGTCTTCCAAAGGTTCACCTAGCCTTGACTGTACCTTTTCTGTCTCTGAAATATGAAGAGCAGAAGAACAGAGTAAACATATGGGTTGGCATGTACTCGTAGCCTTCAACAATCTCCAGCTCAACAGCTTTCTGAGAAAAGCAGCTGTTTTTATTCTGATTAAAAAATCTTGATTCAGTAGTCTGCAGATCAAGTGCTTTTTGTGAGAAGGAGGTGTCTCTATCCTCATTAAAAAATCTTGATAGATTTTTTCTCTATTAATACATCTAGTCAATACGAATATGGGTGAAAACTTGATTAGATGTTCCAGGTGCTCCCTCAACATCATTTCAAGCCAAAGCCTCCCAGTTTCTAAAGATCAATTTTCCTTTGACTTTCTCTGCTACTACAGCCTTAAGCTTCAAAAATCATAGTTTGATTCTGCTAGTACCATGACAAAGTCTTTCACTTTTGCATGTTCCTTCCAACTCCGTCTTCTTGTTAAACTACTGGTCCAACATATCTTACATACACACCACGTTTTTTCTCTTCCTTTACAAACAGATCTGCATAACCTATTTAGATAAATTTCTGAGGAGCTTCTTAGAATATTCTAATAGCTCTAAAACTGTAAGCATATTTTTATATCCCCATATGTGCGTCTGTAGAGTTTTTTCACAGACCTTAGAAAACTGGCCAAGAAAAATAGCATACGCAAGAATCTGAATGTACAGGAATATACATAGATCTCTAAAGGCTGTATGAAAGTCTTTTTGAAGTAAGAAGTTCTTGCGCTTCCTAGGATAACTTAAATTGAGGCATCAGATATATGTGACAAGCAATTTGGTGTTCTGGAATTGAGAGAATCTTAGTTTTTTTTATAAATGAACCAAAATATTAATTAAAGAATAATCCCAGGTATAATGTTTTTGAAGCTTATTAAAAATGGCTTAAAAGTTGATCCTGTACTTACATATTGAACAGCTATATATTATACATTCAAATAAGGTGACTTCCTATATTATGTCGGCTGTAGATAGTAAGTAGTGTTGGCTGGATACTAAGTGCTGACTAGATATTAAGTCTCTAGTAATTGCATTGTTTTAAGGTAGAGTTCTCAGACAATATGCCAAAAAACAAAACCTTTTCCCATAAATCTGGAATAATTGTATTTATAACAATAAATTGTACAAGACACAATTGGTTACTGGTTTATCAATTTCATTAAATTTTTTCATGAAGTTCTATTTCACACTGCATAGCTCTCACTGAAGTCACTGAAAGAGCTTCATTTTTCATAGTTTGGAATGTTCATTAGATATTTATATGAAAAATGAGAGCAAACTATGTTACACTAGAAGGAACAAAAACAATTTCATAGGGCAGTAAACTTATACTCCAGGGCATAAGCCAACCAGTAATTTATAGGGTTAGATGGAAGCTTTGCTCATAGACAAGTTACTTTAAAGAGAACACAACTGAATGTTAGGTATCTTCCTTCAAAGCATCCCTTCAGATGAAAACTGGACACAATCTGGTACCGCAATTCCTTGGCCCAGATTTTCAGCGTGCTGTGAAGCCATATCTCTGCCTGCCACCCTTGCTAGAGTAACTTCCACAGCACTTCCTCATTCCAAACTGCTCTCAGTGTTGTTCATGTAATCCTCCATCAGCTGGATGCATCTGATGGCATTTTATGGCATGTGAGTGGCATTTTCTAAACATTTTACTTCTGTATTTTATTTTATTCTATTCCCTACTCATTTTAGTCTCTGGAAAATATATAATCACCATTTTTTTAAGTAAGACAATTCTCTATCTACATATCACACATCTACATTTGAAAGCATAAATTATCTTCCACCACCATTTGCATAGACTCTTTCAGTAGTTTTCTTGCACCTAAAGCAGAAAAAATGTGCTATTTCTGAATCTGTATTGATCTAATTTATCCAAAGCTTACAGTAAATGAAGACAAGGGAAATCCTTTTTTCACACGTAGAAAGGTTAAACATATAAAATGAAATGTGTACAATTATCTACCTTGTTCTTAACACACTTTAAAAAAAAAAAAAAATTAGAAGAAGCAAAACCCTGTATCCACTGCACGCACTGATCAAAGTGTATCTACAAAACACAAGGATTAACTGTTTCAAAAGTGTTCATTAGTTTGACTGTCCTTTAATTCAAAGGTGTTCCTCATTTGCTTCAGCCCAAATGCACCTTATCCTTTAATATAATTACACCTTTCCACCAATTCATCAGTGAATTTATCTTATAAAATTCCTTGTCTACTTCCTTCCTTCCTCTTTAGCTTCTATCTTACTCGGCTAGTAAGCTCAACCTCAAATAAGTGCTCAAATAAATCATAAGAAAGGAAATAAAGGGAGACAGAAAGTGATTTAAAATTTTCCTGAGACTCCAAAGTGACTGTGTACAGTAAGACAAGCCCTTTCACCCAACAAAAAGGAAAACAGCAATTCAAACTGAAAGCAAAGCACAGCCAATATATGGCCATTAGAGGCAGATGAGTAAGATTGCACAATTTAAAATATAACAGCAGGAAATTTCTTCTGATTGCTCCCTTCCATCTGCTAATCAGACACCAAGCACTGCTGATGTGTACCTTAACAAGTCCTACAGCATAAACTGCTGCATAACTTCAAATAGGAGAGTTTTCTTGTTAAGCTTTGGCTGTCTGCTAAGAGAAACTAATTGAAGAAATGCTGCTCAGACACAGAAATGTGTATTTAATTAATTGTAATTCCGGCGTGGTCTTCAAGGGGGCTGTGCTTGCAGAACGAACAAAAGTGATCTGATTTCTGAAGTACCCTTAAGATGCCCTCCTACTTTCTATATATCTACTCAGAACCTCATGGTACACAATGTGCAACTATAGCTCTGTGAGCTTAGAGCAAAACCTAGTCCACCATTTGGAGTTTCATTAGAAACTATACTAAAAAATAAAAGAGAAAAAAAAAATTGTCACAGAGCTGTATTTTAAAGAATGGAGATTCAAAGTCAGAACTTCTTTTTTTAAAGTTAACAATAACAGGAAATAGGAGTTCGCACTATGCTAACATATTACAAATGAAAGAGAAGTGACTTGGGTTACTTTTTTTGCTAAAAACTGTAATACTGCCCTGCTGATGCTCGGTGAAAGGGAAAGAAGCATAAGTACAGATTTAGACATTTGTACTTCTGAACCTACCTTTGGGACAGCACACATTTTCATGCTTTTTCTTTCACGTTTACTTAGAGCACAATAAATATATCTATCCAAGCAACTAAATCAACACCAGGAGCTTATTTTATCTAAGCCTTGTGTTGTTATGTAGGTGGAAAGGCAGATAAATTTCTCCTTCTTCCTTGAGATGAGTAGGTGTGTGGAAAAATGCCATGCGAATCAAATTATCCTTGATTCATCATTATAGCACATCACACAAAATGATTTGCATTTAGGAACTCATTTGCACCACTGCATTCCTGGGAAGTACACAGAATACAAAAAGACCATTACCTAGGAGTCCACTGATTCAAGAGCCAATTTATCTTTGCTTTTGCTCCAAAACAAGTAATTACTGTGGCAATACTCAAAGCAATTTTAATTATCTTAAACCATTTAACTAGATCTTATCATTCTGATAAGTGAGGTAACTCCAGTACCATAATTCCAAGACTGGTGATAATGTAGTCATATATTCTGCTCAATTGCAAGAATTTTCATAGTAATTGAGTTGTGCACATTGTGTTTAAACAACTCACTCATAGTTAGCAGTTTCCTATTGTTGCCAAATCTTTTTTCGTAAATTCCCACTCAGAGCACTCAGAATCTCCCCATTTGAAATACCTGTGGTTAGAGTAAGTCATACCTTCCAGAGCAACCAGCTGAGCTCAGTTCAATGTGAATATTCCCTTTTAACTCTGTATTTCTCCTTCACTACTCCTCACACATTTTGTGTTGGGAAAAATAGTAGTCCCGATTACACAGAATGCCCCACAGTATATTCTTCTAGAGCATTCAAACATGAAATAGGATCACACTGCATCCCTCCTTCAGAAGTCTTCAGTAGTAGTGTTATCATAAATCTCAGATTGACTACCTTACTCGATTTTTTCCCAGCATGTGAACATGCAGGCACTAGAATCATCTGTGGGATTCTGAATACATCTAAAGTAATGTGCACATAAGTCCCCTGCTGAATGGGTCTTAAATCTGTAGCATTTATTGTTCAGCCTACTGTCTCAAGTTGACTTTCAGTGCAAGAAGATTCAAGCAGAGGCTTTATAAAGTCCAAATTCTGCAGAGTCTGACATAAACAAAGTGCAACTTCTCAGCTTGGTTCATGCAAAATACGTCTGCTAACAACACTTTATTTCATTCACTTGACATGTAAAGCCAATTGGGAAAGTAATCCGTGGGAGAAGAAATGCTTTTTAATCTCATTTTAGTCAAAAGATTGAGGATGT
This sequence comes from Pavo muticus, assembly GCA_016647715.1. Classification (NCBI taxonomy): domain Eukaryota; kingdom Metazoa; phylum Chordata; class Aves; order Galliformes; family Phasianidae; genus Pavo; species Pavo muticus. The sequence continues at coordinate 140,353 of JACDJE010000531.1, read as the reverse complement.
GTTTCTAGCTGTGCTATATGCAGCTCTGGAGAATCATAACCTCTTCTTCCTCCATCTGTAAAAAGTGGTATTTCTAATTTCACATATAAACCAATCATGTTGAGGTATTGTTGATTATTGACAGTATCAGAGTAAAATTGAAATATATATATACACACACACATATATGTAGGTTGTTCTGAAAGTAATGCCTCCTATTTATTTCCGTGGAAATTATAACAGTTAAAAAGCACAATAATATTATTTAATAATTATTAATTATTTAAATTCTCAGCTACAAAACACTCTTTTTCAACACAGTCACCACCATTAACTGCGCATTTTTTCCAGCAAGGAACAAGAGCCCATATGCTGCACTACTGTTTCACAGCTGCTATGATGACATCGGTAGGAAATGGTTGCTCACACAGTCTATCTTTCATTGGCTTGAATAGATGGAAATTAGAAGGCACAAAACCTGGACTGGTGGGTGCAGTATGATAGTGCAGCAAAGAAAGACAGGCAATTTGCTCCACAGTCTTCAAACTGGTATGGAGCCTGATGGTAACATGTTGCATGGGAAATACTGTCTTCCTCAAGCCTTCAGCATAGTTGAAGGCATAGTTGCCACCATGTAGCAGCCAGAGTTGATTATCTGTCTAGGTTCAAGGAAATCCACTCCTTTCCTATCCCAAAAAACAGTGCGCATTGCTTTACCCTCTGAGGGCTGTATTAAATGTTTTCTTTGATGGGGAATTCGTATGTCACCAATTCATATGACTCTGGCTCGTAGCGTTGACACCACATCTCATCACAGGTAATGATGGGATCCTGGAAACTGTCAACTTCACCTTCATATTGGATCAACAGGTCCTAAAAACATGCATGCATTGTTGTTTCTGTTCCTGTGTGAGCATCTGTGGGACGTACCTGGTGCAAACTCAGTAATATCTCAATGTTACCATCATCATTTTCAAATGCACTGAAGCATTGATCCATGTCAATTCACATAGATGAACTGATCAATGCACTCTTCATTTTGTGGTGTGAAAGCTGTGCATGGCCATCTGGAATGTGTCTAGTCTTTCATGTCACTGTCAGCACTGCTGAAATGCTTCACCTGCTGCCTCACTGTGTTCACATCCACTGTTTGATCTCCACAAATATCCAGCAAGTGTCAATGAATGTCAATGGGTGCAATTTTTTTACATGGAGGAATTCCATTCCAGACCCTTGCATCATATGCGCTTCCATGTCAGACGCCATTTAGTCAGACTGCCACTCTGCTGCCATCTGTTGCACAGCAACAAAATGTAACGGAACACCGTCAGGAAGGTTCAGCCTCTACTGCCATACCACCAACACCTGCCTCTGACTTCATGGGCCACCATAGTAAAACAGGAGGCATTACTTTCAGAGCAGCTCTTGTGTGAATGTGTATGTGTGTACATATATATATATATATATATGTAAGATGTCATATATATAAGAGCATATGTGTCATATATATGTAAGAGCATTCACAATGAAAAAAATAACATCTAAAACTAAAAGGCTTTCCTATGCATAGAAACCACCTGAACACTGCAAAGCATCTGGAAGATACTGGTAAGCTGGGTCTATAGATTTCAAAGAATTTCTGCTTATGCATATAGCAAATTTATCCAAGGGTATTATTAACTCTCATTTTCTTCAGTTCATCTAACATGGGCTTTTCTACTTCTTCACTCTGTCAGTATTTTTAGGTGTGAATGCTTTTTCTGCCATGTGAAATTTATAACCTATCTCATTAACATGTTATTTCTTTTCAGACTTCATTTTCTCCCTTGTCTATTGCCAGCATTCCCTATTTTAGTTTTTCCTTTCTTTGATGTTGCTGTTGTTATTCTGAAGTGTGTTTCACAAAGTACTTTATATGAAAGATGCTGGGTAAAAGACTAAGGATAATCACATTTCTTTCTACCAAAGAAAGCAAAGCTCTCTAAGACAAAATATATCTATTATTGTATTCATTCATGGGGAGTTGGATGATGAGAAAGTAGGAAAAGCTAGTGATGGTGTACTCTGCAATACTGTTGTTCTGTACGATCTGAGGGATCAGAATGGGAAATACCGTTTTATTTGCCCTGCCCTGTCAGTAATTTCTGTATAGGAAAAAAAAAAAAAAAAAAAAAAAAAGCAATACTGAGCAGATGCACGTTTCTTTTTTCTGCAAAGAAGTGTTTTCTCTTCCTAATTAATTGGGGACTTATGAAGAACTGTTTCAGCAATACAAAATTGACCTTTGAAGATCAAAGTGATAAGCCATATGGGGCAAAATCCTGCCCCTCTTATGCATGCAAAATTCTCACACGTTTCAGAAGAGTTTGCATCGCGATTTAGAAAAGTGATCATCATGCATCAGGAAAAACAGCCCCTGGGACAGTTTAATCTATACAGCCAGAACTTTCATGTTTCACTGCATTTTCTTTCGCCTCCTCTTGTGTTCATCCCTCTCTTTCTTCTAGATTGCTTATGGGAAAGTTTTACTCCCACCTACTCCTTTCCTCAACCATCTCATTTAGCTTTAGTACAGTTGGTAGGCTTGTAACACACAAAATTTTGGGAGCAAGAATACTAGCACTGCATAATTTAATACAGCCTCCTCATTACATTGCTTCTTCATTTCAATTGTTTGAGATTCTTCTGGACTTTAAGGCATACGCAAAATCTCAACCAGATCTAAGCGTGCTTACATTATATTACTGTTTCTTAAATGACATGTTTTAAAACCAACATCCAGAGGGTTAAACTAATAATTCAGAATCAAGCATACTTTTTTCTTTTGAAATAGTCTACAAATTGCACTGAGTGTATAGGTTTGTATTGCATATTTATAGGCTACATTAAAAATAATCATTACAGTTACACTCTCTCTGCTGCCAGAAGGATCATTTCTATCATTTCCTTCAACAGATATTCTTCTTCCTTAAATTCAAATTGAGCCCTACTGATATCGGAAGGTGAAAGTTGAAAGACCTCAGTATCACCATCAGTAGCCAAAAGCATATTAGAGATGTGTGCAGGTAATGTGCTACATGCCCTTCTCACTATCACATTTGCATTTGATGAACTATTTAAGCCCAGGATAAATTCATTCTAGTCATTAAAAAGATGTCTTAAAAATTCTAGTGCTTTGAGAGTCTCATGGCAGCAAATGATGTAGACAAGAGATACTCAGCCCACAAACACTTCAAAGCTAACATCTGCAGGTCAGCCCCACACATTGAGGGTTGGATTGCACCAGTCACGTTCTCAACCAGGGAAGAAGTGATCTAATTTTCAAGCAAAGCATCACATTGATGATAGAACAGTTCAGTTGAAAAGGACCTTCAAAGATCATCTGGTCCAGCTGTCTGACCACTTTAGGGCTAATCAAAACTTAAAGCATATTCTTGAGGGCTCTGTCCTAATGGCTCTTGAATAATGACAGGTATGGGCCATCAACCATATCACTAGGAAGCCTGTTCTGTGCTTGACTGCTCTCAGAACAAAGAATTTTTTCCTTACGTCTAGTTTGAACCTTTCCTGGCACAGCTTTGTGCCATTCCCACATGTCCTGTTGTTGGCTCCGAGGGAGCAGAGCCCAGCACTTCCTTCTGCCAGGCAGATGTAGCCTCCTTCACTAAAATCCTTTGAGACTGACCATTGAGCCAGTTCATCACCCAGCGTAGCATGAATTTGTTTATCTCACAGTTGGACAATTTGTCCAGAAGGATGCTGTAACGGATGGTATCAAAGGCCTTAATAAAAGCTAGAAAGATTACACTCACCACCTCTCCTTCATCCACCAGAGAGATGACCTTATCATAAAAGGAGATCACATTACTAAGGCAGGACCTTCCCTTTGTGAATCTATGCTAACTATATCTGATAATAGCTTTGTTCCTTACATGCCTTTCAATTGCACTCGAGAAAATCTTCTCCATAACTTTTCCAGGCACTGAGGCTAAACTGTGAGGTCTATAGTTTCCTGAGTCATCTCTCATGCCCTTTGTGTAGATGGATATGGCGCTGACTAGCTTCCAGCAAGTAGGCATCTCCCCGGACTCCCATGACCTTTGGTAAACTATTATTATTTTAAGCCATCTTCCTACATGGTGAAAGTGGAGACAGCTAAAAATTGCTATTCACACTCTAAATCAGTGACTCAGAAGGTTTTTCAAATACTCAGGGCCACTGTACCAGTAAACATATAACCAGGTACCAAGCTATACTCAGCCTTTGTACACTGTTATGCTTTTAAATTATATTAAAAATCATAGAATACAATCATAGAATGGCTTGGGCTTGAAGGGTCCTCAAGGACATCAAGTTCCAAGCCCCCTGGCACAGGCAGGATTGCCAGCTGCTAGATCGAGCACTAGATCAGATTGCCCAGGGCCCACCAATATGGCCTTAAATGTTTAAGGATGCTCCAAGGATGGAGCATCCACAGCCTCTATGGGCAACCTGTTCCAGCATCTCACCACTCTCTCAGTAAAAAACTTACCCCTGACATTTAATCTAAATCTCTCTTCCTTTAGTTTAAAACTGTACCCCCTTGTCTTATCACTACCTACCCATGTAAAAAGTTGATTTCCCTCATGTTTATAAACTCCCTTTAAATATTGGAAGGCCGTAATTAGGTCTCCCCACAGCCTTCTCTTTTCCAGGCTGAACAAGCCCAGTTCCTTCAGTCTATCTTCTTAGGGGAGGTTCTCCAGCCCTTTGTAGCCTTCCTCTGGACCCACTCCAAAAGCTCAACATCTTTCCTATTTTGGGAGCCCCAGACTTGGACATAATACTCCAGATAGGGTCTCACAAGGGCAGAGTAGAGGGGGACAATCACCTCCCTGTCCCTGCTGGACACCCCTCTTCTGATGGAACCCAGGGCCAAATGAGTAATTAAGCAAACAAAAATAAAAAAGTCTAATAAAAAAGGACTCTCAGGGGTGAGATGCATCAAAGCTGCAAATAGCTGCATTCTATGAAATGGTAAAATACCTACCTACAAAAGAGTGGACCTGTGAGGGCCTCTAAAATTAACGTTTTTAAAGTTACTTGGATCTTTCTGTCTACAAAAATCCTGCAAAACAGCAGGGATATTCTGGGATCTCAGGTCAGAATTAGGAGAGCTAACGGAGACCCACAGTGCTTCACTGCAGATCCAGGAGGACAGGCAATGCTGCAAGCAAACACGAGTGATCCTCCTGGCCAGGAGGCAAGGCTGTGGCCTGGATTCAGCTTCCTGCTCTGCTGTTCTGCCTCCTGCATTTCCTTAGGCACATCTCTGTCCCAGAATTTTTTCATGCTTGACGAAATGAAATACTTAACACCAGCAGAGGTGAGTACAAGGATCAATACTGCAAAGATCTTATAGAATAAGGTGGCAAAGATCATGTAAGTAACATCACAGGGTGCTTTTAATCTAAAAGCTCCATTTTTACAGGCACAGGTTGCTGAGCCCCATTAGCACACCTAGCTGGCATCTGTGCTTCAGGCCAGGTGTCAGAAGCACAGCACAGAGGACACAGAGAAACAGACAAGGAAGCTGCATACAGCAGCAGGCAGCAAGGATAATGTTGTGCCTGTGCTCCTGCTGCTTCCTGAGCCCGAGTGGGATCCCTGGGCTGCACAGCAGCTGCTGAACCAAGAGGAGGGATGATATGCAGCAGGGGGTCTGGCGGGGGGCAGCTTTGGACCACTTTGGCACAAGGGACTGATGTCCTCTGCCTCCCATAACCTCAGCATCAAAAACAACTCTCTGGGCTTTCCCATCAGCCTTCTGGTTCATCATCCTCCTCCTCTCTGACCCCTGTTAGGAGCAGCAGGGTTGAGGGCAGGCCACTCGGGCACCTCCAACAAACAAAATTCAGCTTCACCTGCTCTGCTGGGAGGCACTGCGCTGCCTCTGGCTGCTACATCAAAGGACAGCTGCACTCTCACCATTGCAGTTTGAGTCTGGGGCCAGCACTCCAACAGTTTTCCAAACACCTGCTGGTTTGGTACGGCCTGGCACATGCTTTGTCATCATTGACTTGCCAGAAGAAAGCACCAAGATTAATACTGCATTCAGCAGTCAGCCAAAATACCAAAAAGCTATGTATAAAATTGTCCACTTGTTGCTACTTAAAGTAGTCCATATTCTGTATTTTCCCTATGATCACTGATTTTTTGAGCACCTTATTCAATTAAGATTTTTTTATATATATTTTTCACCTGGAGTCATGTAGCTGAAAATTCACAGATTGCCTCCAGTGTTCAACTTTTAACAATACACTTAGATTTCTGTTAACAGAAAATGAAGTAAAAATATAGGTCCCTGTGAGGCGTTTCAGAGGATGACCCTAAATAAGCCAAAAACAGTATATTAAAGACCAGATCAGATCTTTATTATGAAAGTTTATAAATATAGGATTATATATGGAAGAAAGGAAGGCTCCAGCAAATTCAGGAAAATAACCTAAATGCAATAAATATGCTTTATTGATGTATTAGTGGACAGTAGGCAGCACTGTAGAAACAACAGATCAGAAGCCAGATCACTACTGACCTATTAACAGCTCACACCCATGTCTGCTTGGAATTCTAATATCCCCACACAGAAACCAAGGGTAACTCAATCAAAAAAAAAAAAATCAATACAGGATTTGGACTCTTAGCCCAAATCTGCCAAAAGGTCAAGGAGAATAGAAGGGTTAAGCTCTAATTAGGAGCTGAGTGTCTCATCTACATCCATAGCTTCTGCATGTGCACAGTAACAGAAAACAAAGGGAGCTTGTTTTTTTAATTTGTTTGTTTTGGTTTTTAAACACACACAGTTGATTCACTGGGTTGTTTCTCTTGAAACACATCCTACTGTAGAGCTTGTTAGAGTAATCCTTACCACAGGGCTCCCTTCCTTTCACAGAACTGAGGTTTCAGGCTGCTATGTGCCACGTGATCCCATTTCAGCATCTCTTCCCCTCATGTTCCTGTGGTAGTGTTGAGTGAATTCACTGCAGTGAGTGATAGGTTATTCTGGAGGACTGCACCAGGTGAGGTTTTTGTGTTTCTTACTGCTTTTCTTTGTTGTTCTTTTGTTTGGACTGTTTGTTGGTGTCTTTTTGTTGGTTTCTTTGCTTAATCACTTGTGTCCCATCGCTGTTTTTATTTTACTTTAGTAAGCAATTTCTTTGTGATACAAAATTCTAGCTAAATTCTTTAATCAGCTTTTGCTCAGAAACTGTTTATTTCCATCTGCATTACGAATGCAGGATTTGAACAATCTATCAACACAGCATAATGCAGCAAGTGATCTTGTCAGTTTGTCCTTTCCTCTGAGGGATGCAGCTACTGTATTCTGTACTTCTGAAGAAAGGAAATAATAGGATTAGAAAAACATTGAGGACAAGGGGATGTCAAACAAAAGAAAAGCATGCTGCAGTTCTAAAGCATTCTCATCTAGTATTGGGAATTGTAATCCATTTGTGCTAAAGACTTCGCCTCTGCTCATTATACAGAAAAAAAATCATAAAACACTCAGATTCATATACTTTGATACTGTAGTTTGGCCTATAGGGAACCACAATTAAAACATATTTGAGTAAAGGCAATTTTAGTCATTATTAAGCAACTTAAAGTACAGTCAGCCACACAAACACAGCATTAGCTAAGGCTTACAATATGTGTGACAGCCAGCAATCAACTAACCTTAAAGGTCCAGTGCTCATTTAGCATATCCACTATTGGTACTGCATAATGCCCAGTTAATTTAGGAAAACAATTCTATATAGCTACGACAGAAATGCAAAAATATAGGCCAATAGGAATAACTCTTTTCTGTAAGAAATTGAAGCTGTTGTACAGAAATTGTCATTCATTACTCAAATAATAAGACTTCATCATTTAGAACAGGAATCCAAGCAAACCCTCAAAAACCCAAAATCCAAGGTCTTCCTTTGTATCACCACTGGACAGCTTTAAAAAAAAAAAAGAAATAATAAAAAAAAAAAAACCTGTTACACCATTTAAACAAGCCACAGTAACATCCAGTATACAGTGTAAATTTAAGAAAAGCTTTGTGATTTGTTTCCTTGCTCTTTGGAGATATGAATCAGTTTTTTCATTCACTTCTTTTGCCTTGCCACAGCTTCAGGTACAAGGCTAAACAACTTAAGGCTTACTTCTGTTGAATTAGAACAGTACTGAGAAGAGTGAACTTTCTCTGCATATTAAAGTTTACATAAGAAAGGTGAAAGAATGTCTCTGTGACCTTGTCGAAGGCCTTGTTTCTCATTTAAACTGAGCAGTAAGCAAGCACAGATCATCCTTAGGGGTGTTGAAGTGGTATGCTAAAGCAAGTCTCTGAGCAAATAGCATTTGACTACTGCTCAGGAAACCACACAAAATAAAAGATGCTACCTACCTCGAGTGATGATCTGTCAATTCTAAAAGCAATTCTAAAAGCCAGTTACGATGTTTTTCTCCATCAAAACCTTGTAGAAAAGGACTGTTCTCAGGGGATTTCCAGCACACTAAATGAGTCTCAATGTGATTTAGACATTGGTTTCTTTCACCTCTAACTCAAGGTAATTCAGATGAGAACCCGTTGTTTTGAAGATGATCCGAACCCAAAGTAGAACGGGAGCAATTTGACATAGCTGCAGTTAGCAAAGCCACTGATATTAATAGAGGCTGAACTTCTTGTTCTGGCAATGCATTTTCTTGACCAATTCTTGTGTGCAAATATGATAATAGAATCATATAACAGCACGAGTCTAGGTTAGCCTCCTGTATTCCCCAGTGCCCATTCAAACAAGGCTTGTGCAATTTTGCCCAGATGTGTGAACTTTTCTGTGAATGGGAATAAGCAGAGAAAAAGCCAAGTTCAAAGCCTACTCTCTCCCACGTGAACTGCAGAGCTACAGAGTCAGTCTCTCACCCTACTGAGCCAGGTTATTCATTAGGAGGTACAGGATGTTCCTCCTATCAGAAAAAGAACTATTTGAGCAGGTTAAAGCTACCCGGGAGCGTCCGTCTGCTCTCTGCAGAAAGCAGGACACTGAGATGTGCAGATAAATTTTCAGAGAGAAATAGATGTTACTGAGTCTTTCTGACCCACTTGGCTGCTAGTGTATATGTAAACTAAAACAGCAAATGTAATCATAAAAAATATGGCTGCCTACCAATTGCAGGAGGACTTGCAGTTGCAAAATATCATCACATTGCTGCAATCAAGCAAGAGATTGATTTAGCAACAGCGTTATTTTCAGCTGTCCACTGAATCATAAAATCATCGGATGGCACCTTATCTTTTACAAGATCTTTTGACATGGGTATTATTTTGAGTGTCTCTTCCTCACTCTTATATATAAAGGCAAAAATCATGAAGAGCCCCTAAAGCTCTGCTTTTCAGAGCCATTCAAGCATGCAGCAGCTGCAGTCCCACTGATGAGCTCCATCATGGATTCAATCAAGCTCTGCCTGGTAGGACATTCACCAGCCTGCTCCAGCCCAGATCCTTTCTAGGGCACATTTAGAAGCATTTGCTAGAGAATTACCCTTCCTACACATACTCCTGTGCCAACCTGACCACCAAACACTCCTCTCCCCAGACTGCTTGTCAAAGAGGCAGGAAAGCTTCTTAGCATAAAACCACATCTCAAGAGAAACATTAAATAAATAGACATTTAAGTAAAATTGTTTTGTTACTAAAGCATGAAAAATACATGGCTGCAGATATATGTCGATCTTGTAAATATGCAGTTTGACATCCCCTTAACTGAAGCTTGTCTTCATGACATTTTGGCACATCCTGGAAGTAACTAGCAAGCTCTGGGGTCTTTTCAGTCCAGTTCACATTAGGGAGAATCACAGACACAGTTCACATTAAGAATGAACCACAGGCACACAAGTTACTTCATTCCATGTTCAGTAATTTTCCACTCTCTCCCTACATATGGGCAATAAATATTCATTCTTGATGAAAGCAGTCATTAAATTTTAAGTATGGTGCCCAGGCTGCAGAGTATATGTTGGAAACTTTGTCAATAAATGTGAGTAAACATTTACCAAGAAGTATTCACAATAGATCAATTTTCATAATTACATAATAAATCCGTAATCTCGATTGCTATCCATGTATCATATGTAAGTTCCCCTAATCATCACATGTACCTACTGATGTCTCTTTGAGCTGCTGCAAGGACAGTCAGCATCTGCAGTTGTTGCGAAATGTGCATTTATATAACAATATAAATGTATCTACTCTAATTTTAGCTCCTGCCAGCAGGGAAAAATGCTTGCAGCTAAAATACAAAGTTTGAAAATTTTCTAAACAATTTATTCATACTACCATACCACCAACCTTACTGACATATGAATAAAACCCAAAGGACTTTTCTGCTAACTTGTTCATTGTAGATTTAAAATTTTAAGTATGTTGAATTACAGCTTAGTCAATTTTCTACATTTCTTCTTGCTGTTCTACTCCTGCCCTTTAAATGGTGAAGCATGCTCTGCTGCGAGTACAGTATAGACTTCCACTATTAATAAACACATTGAGAAAACTGAGGCAGTCTTGTAAAATTAGTTTAATCTTTATTATTTTCCTAACTTCTTTCCAAACTGAGTATTTCTCTAGTTACAAGAAGAGATTATATTCACCTCTGCTCTTGCAAATACAAAAATATTTCTACACTCAGAAACATTTCCACAATAACTGCTTTACTAAAAAGTAACAGAATAAGGAGGCATAGAAGGATGGAGAATCCTTAAAGATAGATGGCAACCTTCTTTCTTTTTTGTCCCTTCCTTTTATATTGCAATTCTTGGTTATTTGGGTGTGGGGTTTTTTGTTTTGTTTTATTGTTGTTTTCTTATTTTAAATGGTTGCCATGTGAACTGGCAATACAGCATATAGACTCGATACCTGTTAATGTCTTCCCATTTTGAGAAAATAAAGGCAATTTTTAATGTATATCTCTCTGAGAACAGACTGCATTCCAGACTAGACCTCATGCAAAAGAATTCAAAATATCATAGACAATTCAGCAAAACAGCAACTTCCACCAAGCAAATCTGCTAATATGCTTCAATTTAGGAACAAACTGCTGACTTTATTACTCCAAATACAAAACCATCACTAATAGGACAAAGAGCAAGAGCTAGCAATGGAATAGCTCTTGAAAATTAGGTTTCATTGATTCATCTGAACCTCCTATGAGCTAAGCATTTATGAATGAAAACCCAGTATAATTACTATCCAAACCCTGCACAATCCACATTATCATTTAACTCAAGAATAAAGTAAAGTGCATTGGTATTATTTGTGATGGCAACTGAGGAATGAGAAAATAAAACTTCCTCAGTATGAAACCATCACTTGGATTTAATGCCCCCCCCAAAAAAAAACAAAAACAAGAAGACTGCTAAATGTGATGGAAGAGAACTCTTACATTCCAACCATATGCTGAGACTAATCTTGTCTAGAAAAACTGCATTCTCTGTAAGCATATCTGGAGAAGAGCACTTAGCTGAGTACAAGTCATAGACACTTGTGCTGAATTTCTAAGAGGAGGAAATGGAAGAACAAGAGGGAGAGGAAAAGCTATATTAAGAAGTTAAATTGCGGGAGCCCTTTGACTGCTATTACAAACTGAAGAACAACTTCAATGGTGAAAACCTGCCATTAATCTCTTATTTACATGGAAAGCACATGCTTCTTTTTATCTGAAATACTTACAGTAATGACAGAAGCTAGGACTAGACAGATAAACACAATATGTCTGGTTATCAAGAAATTTAGATTCCTTATCTAAATTTGGGTTTGAAGCTGATATTTGCCTACTGTGAGCAGACAGAGCATCTGCTCACTGAAACTCATGTTCCCATCTTTTTAACTGCTAATAGCAGTGGTGAAATAACATTTTCTCTGATCCCAATTTCTCAGGAAGCACTCATTCCTAACAGGAGGGCAGTCCAGCTTCTGAATCCTCCCCAGAATCACAGATTGAAAAGCCTAAAAGTTAGAGATGAAATCCAACAGCAGGCTAGGCATAAACCCATTACATTCATTTTTGTTTGTTTTTTTTTCAAACCCAAATTGTTTTGAAATAAATATGTGAGCTAAACAAACACACATTTCTGACGTGACCATCCTCAGAAATTTCCAGCAAGGGCAGTTTCTTGCTGCAATTATAATAAGACGTGATAAATACAGCAGCTTTATGCATCTGTTTCTTTCTACGCACGATTGAAATGGAAGTGGGTAATTGGGAGTGGCCATGTTTATTTTAATTAGCTTTGGTCTGGTTTTTAAGAGTTCTTGAAGCACATGTAATTTTTAACAGGAGACAACTATGTGCTCCTTCAAACATCTGTGCTGTGAAACAGAAAACAGGAAAGTCTCTGTCTTGCTTAACAAGCTATTTTCAAAGTCAAGGAAAATAGGAGGCCATGACACTATTCATGCAAGGAAGATATAAAGTCATCTCCGATTTTGTTCTCAGGGTGCTCCATCACGTAATTTATAGGCCTCATTATAGGCTTACATACCCAACACACATTTACTTTTACTCTGATCACAATATTAATTATGGTGATTGGCCTGAAGTCCCCATATGGATACTCACACAACCCAATGCAGCACTTCTGAAAGCAAATGCACAAGGAATACAAACACAGTAATTCAAGTCTAAACCCGTCATTCATCAAAAAACTACATTTTTTTCACTGCTACATACCCATCTCTCTCTCTCTTATTTACATTAAACTCCCACTGATTACACAGATGATGGTAATTAAACTAAATCATTTTATGAGAGTACTGCCAAAGACAGATAAACTTTGGTCCTGCTATACATATGTCATATAATGGGGATATCAATTAAAGTGCCAGATATTGAGCACAGAAATTATCTTATTTTAACATACATACTCAAGTTTCTGCATCATAAGGCCACAGTTTATCTACTCATCTACAAGAAACTGTTAGAAGCTGATTCTTTGCTGTGAGATAACAGTAATTAAGACTGCTAGAATAGCGTCTCTGTATACCTCAAATTTTTACTCATCTGTTCTTTTAGCACCATTGATTTTTACAAAATAAGAGGTCCGAGCAAAGTCAACATCAGTTTTGTCATTCCTTAAGAGCTGTCACATTTCTATTCCTAATCCACTAAAAAAACATATTGATTCTTTTAATAATTAGAGCTTCACTCCTTATTTTGAGGACATATTTTCCACAGTCAAATGCCATGAAGCCTATGAATGTGCAAAATGGGACTGAGTGGAAGACTGAGTGGTTACTTACCCCTCATACTATGAATGCAAATCTATTCTGCCAGCTGCTCGTGTCATTAAGGTAACAAGGAGCCTCAGAAACTATTTGGTTCATGTTTTAATGGTACCCTGCTGTCTGACTTCCAATCTCATATTTGCTGAATCAACACTATTGCAAAACAGCAAAGTCTGCCAGATATAGCAATGTTTCAATACGTGCTGATTCATCATGACAGGACACTGAAAGCCCTGTGGCATGTGCAGAAGAGCTTTAAATAGTACTTAGTTGTTAACTTATTTTAATTAAAAAGGCAAATGCGCAAGAGAGAAGAAAACACTCGTTCTGTATCACATCACTTTTATTTGCTCCACTTACCAGCACAAGAATGTCTTTGTTCCACCAAAAAAAATCTATTTTAAAAGAATGTTTTCTTCCCTACCTTCGTATTTTCCTTTCTTTTCTGCATAGCATATCTAAAGGCATACAGCTACTGGCTGCAAATACTACAGAGAATCACTAAATATAGGACAGCATGAAAATATGTTGAATACATTTGTCAGCACTCTATTAAAACAGAGCTGCAAAGCAGAAATATTCCCACATTGCTAATAGATACTGGCTTTATCACCTTTCCCAAGGTGAGAGCACCCACACAAATATCATAATCAGTGACGTTTTTGCAAATTAGCTCAGGATATTTTATTTATTTTTTTTCCTCCATAAAACGCATGCTGAAAATGTGCTAATGAAGGTTATACCACTTTCAGTATTATATTATTAGCAGAAATTCAGTTGAAATTTCATTTGAAATTACAGAGGTCTGAGTCTCCTTTGTTTGAAGTGTTGCCAACACAGCAGCAGAGTGCATCTCAGATTAATGGGAGCCATGACAAACAGTATGAGTTACTCCAGTGCAAACTTTCCATCAACATGCACAGCAGGCAAACAATTGCAAACTTCCATATTTTCTCTGTACTGTGAAGTCACTGCAGATGACATTATGTCGTTAAGTAGCAAGGGACAACAAAGCAGTATATCATATCAGCAGAAAATCCAGAAATAGTGCAAGAAATACTTCCACAAACTATTTTCAGCCTTTCCCAGGAAAACTACTGTGAAATTGCATGGTAGAGCTAAAAAATTTCAGCAGTCTGCAGACTCACAAATCCATGACATAGAAAGGGACTGCTGTTCCTTAATGAACAACCTTTCAGATTCACAACAGCTCTGCAGAGCAGAAGGGCTGCAGAATTCCTTCTCAAAAAAGGAGTTTTGCTAATGATACAACTCCACCATTTATTATTCTTTTTCTTCAAACACATCTGTGAGATTCATGGTGAAACCCGATAATCTAACATCCTGAGTACAAGAGGCAGAAAAATTCTCTTCCCCGGACTTGAAAATAAGATAGTTACTTTATGCTTACAGGTAAAAGAAGGTTCACTGTGCATGCCAAGTTGCATTGAGAAGCAGTAAAGATTACCAAGTATGTTTCAGCACCATGGACCCACGTGAACGCATCTCCAGGAATCCACATTTAATCTGCTCTGTGCTAGCATCAGTACTTCTTAAACCCAGCTTCCAAACACCATCAGAGCTTAATTGACTCCCTCCAGTATCTAGGTGCTATGAACAGCTGAGGAGCAGTACAGGGAAATCCTGTTCCTGGAACTTTTAAAATCGCATCGCAGTTTATACATGGTTTTAAACTATAAAACATAAGTTACATGTTAGGAAGAAATTATTTACTCAGAGGACAGTGAGGCACTGGCACAGCTGCTCAGAGAAGCTGTGGGTGCCCCATCCCTTCAGATGTTCAAGGCCAGACTGGATGGGGTCCTGGGCAGCCTGAGCTGGTGGGTGGCAGCCTGCCCATGGCAAGGAGTGGATGACTGTTACCTTCCAAACTAAATCTTTCTACGATTCTATGATCATCAACGCCAAAAATATCAACTACAATCACTTCACAAATGATGAGGTTTTTCTGTAGATTTTGGTAAAAATAGTTTTGCCACTGGGATTATGCAAGGAAAAAGTAGGGATGGTGGAAGCACAGTTTATCTTTTTAGCAACATCTCAATAATAACCAAGTCTTTTGATGATGGGAACATTAGATTTTTATTTTTTTTAAATATGCACACGTTTGAAAATACCCTAAACAAGTATAGATATGTTTGCCTATTAACAAGAGAGGAGCTCATAAACATCTTGTTGTTTGTTTTTTTTTTAAGATTAGCTTTTATTGGATCCAGATATTTAACTTTTATAGAAACCACAGAAACAAAAAGTCTAAATTCTCTGATCCTTGACAGATATCCCTTTGTACCAGTCCTACCCTTTTCCCAACAAATCATTTGGATCCAGTGAGAAATACTCTTTTAATATCTGTTATCATGCAGACTTCTGCTAGTCAGCAGTATCTTAGGTTTCCACTGGTATTTCTTATCATTAAATGGCCATGTACGTCCCCTGGTTTTAGCAGATATCTTGCCTACAGTTCTTTCTTTCTCACACATTTATAACAGTAATCCTCCAGTCAAATTAGTCATACTTAAAAAGATTACACCTATCTGTCAATTCACAAAAATAAGTAACAAGGGAAATGCAGTATTAAATAAAATACCTTACATAAAAGATGGATATGTTCTTTGCACCCATGGTATAAAGGACGCAAAGTAATTTGATTATATTGCAGCAAGAAAGACTCAGGTTAGAAACAGGAAAAGCATTCACACAACCAGGGCAGCTAAAACATTCAAACCGGGTGCTTGAGGGTGCTGTGACATTTCTGTTATTGGAGATATCTAAGAGTAGAAACAAAAATCCACCTTGAAGTGTTATAGGTCTTGTCAATCTTAGCCTGAGTGAGATGAACAAAATAACTCCTTGTATTGTTTTCTATCCATATTAATCTAGAATGTGCAGGAGAGACAAAACTTCAATGCTTGGACTAAGAAAAGTTTACTACACTAAATTATTACCTGAGCTCATCTCTAGAGCCCATTTCATTCTTTCAACACCTATTAGCAGAATGCATGCCCCCAGGGAACTGATACTTTTAAAGTAGAGAGTAAGAGAAGGAAGGAAAAAAAAAAATAACACTAGTTATAACCACGGTACAACTGACAAGGAATTTGCTTTCTACAGCTCTTTTCTGGGTGGGTTTTAGAAACACATAAAAATAACACATCTCTGGTGAAAAGAAGTGTAAAGAACATCCCACCAGAAACATTACCCAATGCAACACTCCTTATTATTCATAATAGCAAGATCTCATTAAGATATTCATGAAAGCAGAACCGACTTATACAAAGTGACTTACGCATCTCTCTTCTATCCACTGATTATTTTCATACCTTTTGCTACACATTTTGATGCCACAAACATCTAAGGTGTACTAGGAGTAGAACCTTGGAAGCATACACATGTCCATGAGGAGGCAAGTAGCCCAAAGAAATCTGAGTGTCTGAAAATCTCATGTCCCAGGGAGCCAGATGCAACTCAGCAGTGACAGCACAGACTGAGCTCCAGCAGAGGACCTCACCACCCGCACACATGCCCACAAGCAACACTTGCATGTCCACTGCATTGTCTGATCTGTCAGTGCAGCTGCTTCTACAATGGCACAACAATAATAACCCAATCCAAACACACAATCCAAGTTTTTGTACTATTCTCATAGTAGCAGTGAGGCAAAGCTAAACTACTATTTACATTATTTGCAGTAGCCCAGCTCAATCTGAGTTCATTACAATTAGAGGACAACATTAGGATAGATAACCTGAGGGGATGAAAGAAATGAGGAACACAAGTAGGTGGCCCGGCAAGAGTTGAGAGAGATGTTTAGGCTACTAAGGAGCAAGGAAAGATGATTATGCCCTTTTTTCCATTGGGTGAAATGCAACTTGGCATGACATTTCTTGAGGTTTAACAGTAGCCCTGTCTTGCAACATTTTTCTCTGAACAGATGTAAACAGACATCCAACCGCAAATACAGTCATTCCATCCCACTTCCCTTTTCCTTTTTTCTTTTATTACTTTACGAGACTTACTAAGAATTCTTTGGTAAAGAGTAATTTCTTTTAGTTACTCCTAACCTCTGCCATATAAAACATAGACATTATTGTATTCTAGCTCTATTTTCAGGTTACAATGACTAAATACAAGGCTAAAAAGTTTAAAAAAAAAAAAAAGGCAGCAATTTTTGTGCATAAAGATTCATGGACAAATTGCCTGCTTTATGGAATCAGCGAAGCTAACAAAAGTTCTCTGATGACAGCTGCAAAAGAAGCTGCCTAGAAAAGATCAGTAGAACCCTTTGGTATTCAATACTTTAATGTAAGCCTCTATAATTAAATGTTAGATTTTCAATTACAGAAATGATCAGATTAAAGATGGGTTGATCAAAGATTAAAATTTAATTTGGCTACTTCAGATACTCTAGTAAAGATGTTCTGTTGATTCTCAAACCAGTAGCACTTAATTTAAGAGTATTCCAGGGAATACCTCATCACGTCATGAACTGCAGTGTGTTCATCGCTAAGTGCAGTTTTTTTTTCCTATTAGGGAAAAAAGAAAAGTGCACACAAGAAAATTTTCTGCTGATCTTCGCAGGCTAAAAGGGCAGTAGAATTTATACTGTATCCTATCCTTTGAATAGTCTCAGCCTTATTGCTCATTATACCCACAGACTTTTGTTTCTGGAAAATAATATTAGACTTTAAACACATGCCTCTTCAATTTTATTTTTTTATTTATTCATTTTCATGCAGAGTGTAGTTCTCAGTAGAAGATCAAACCCATCTCATGTAGTATATAATCCATGGGCAGCCTGGTCTACTGGTTAGCAACCCTCCCCAAAGCAGGGGGGTTGAAACTAGATGATCTTTAAGGTCCTTTTCAGCCCAGGCCATTCTATGATTCTATAGGAATATCAGTACAATGAGGAAACTCCCTTTTTATGTCAGATAACATCTTGGAAGTAATAATATTTTTCTTTGCCTTACCCGATAAAAGAGTAATGGAAAAGGAAAAAATGAAATGGAAAGGAAAAAACTAAAACACAATAGCTTTCTTGCTACATTCAAGATGTCTATGAAGGAAGGAACAGTAACAGCAGCACAAAAATTTTATTTCCTAAAAGAGCTGAATGTGTATAGCTCAATTAATTGATAGGAATGAGACTTGATAGTAAAGGAAGAGAATGATCAATTAGTCTAACTACCAGCACTTCAAATACCACAGAGACATTCTTAGCACAACTCTGTAACTAACAACTTTGAAAAATGATTTTCCATTACATTTATGGCATATTTTACCAAATGTTGGGCAATTTGCTTGCTCACGCTCTCAATAAAATGTGTAAATCTTTGCCAGTCAGATATTCCTTTACTTCAATCTTTATTTCTTTACTTCTCTTTTACTACTTAAGATCATGCAGACTAAATGCTCATTTGTTTAGGCAGGGACAAAGACCATTTGGTCTAACTTAAAGTATGTAACAAATTAGATGCCTACATTAAGCCCCTCATCAATCTTTTCTCTTCGTTAACAGCGAAAAAATAACAGGCTTTGTTCACAAGTATCTCAAACCATTTAAAACCTGAACAAGTATGTTTCTCACTTATACAGAGATAGGGTAAGGGTATATAAAATCAGGTGGTAAGAATAAGGGCTTTTAGATGCAACTGTCATCAATACAGATTAAATGTTTCTACTAATCCACTGCAAAACATAGAATCTGAGCTCTAGAAGACATTAGAATCTGAACCCAATCCCAAACAAAATCTTGAATCAGACCACATTCTGCATCTGACTCTGTCTTTAAAAAGCACCGTAGCTAATCTTCAATTTTATTAATAAATAAATAAATAAATAAAAAGCATGTATGGGGTTAAGGTGAATTACTACAAATTCCCCAGTGGCCCTGCTGACAATCACAACAGGTGTGGTTATCTCAACTGTCTAGAATTACAGAGAGAGGAACCACAGGTATTATGCTGAGTAGTCCAACACTATTTCTAGCAGTAATATAGTAAACAATGTCAGAAAATATAATATGAAGAAAATAAGTGTGAAATAGTTTCATAAGAGGAACAGAAGACATAGTGATCTCATGTTAGACTCACAAAGGCACCTCACATGGTATATAAATATACATAATATCTCTACAAGAGCATTTTTTCCTCCCCCATGTTTATGTAAACATAATTATTTGCTCTCATATATATGTTACAAGGAAGGTGAAAAATGTGAAATGTTTATATTTAAAGTTGTACATGCAAGCATGAGGACAAGATTTGCCAATTTTCTTGATTACAAAATATTTTTTCAACTTAATCTCCCTGACCACCCAAGTATGGGAGAGGCTGGGGCAAAAGGGAGATAGAAACAGGTATACACAATGGCTGAAAACAAATGATTTTTATAACTTAGTTTCTGAATTTGGATATTTTGTTGGTTTTTTTTAAATCTAATCGACAAGAACTCTAAGTGTAATTATGCTCCTTCAGTTTATGAAATGGTAACACACACTTGAATTACCAAGAGCCAGAATGTTTAATATCAGTATTTAAGGGGAAAATTCTTTAAACAGACTTATAAATCCACATAAAAGTGGGATCTTGAGAAAGAAAGCACAGAAGATGACAAAATAGTAAAAATAAAAGGTGTTACTACAGAAAATTCCGCTATGAATACTACTGACATTGTAAACTACACATTAAATGTTCTTCCTCTCTTTACCATTACATCTCAGTCTTCCCTTCACAGCTGTGTTTTCAATACATTACAGCTTGGGACTTCTTTTTATCACATATTGTAAGTATTGCTCTGAAACCTTGTTTCTTGACCTGTTAAAATGACTTTTTTTAAAACAAAATAAATTTGAAATATCTATGTAAAAATAGGACTGATAATCATCTAGTCATGTTGTACTTTTGTTGTGTTTTTTTTTTTTTTTTTACTTCAAATCACAGCTTCTACATTTCAATATTTAACCAATTCTTACAGCCTTCTTAACAACTTCTTTTTCCATTACTGCTCTGCCCTTGAAATGTTCTTACAACTTCTACAACTTTTGTAGTGAATTCTTCCACATTTCAGACTCCTAAGGTTCAGCTAGACAAGGTGTTAAGATGATCATGCCTAGACCCTGCTTTTATGTTGGACTAGTGATCTCTGAGGTCCCTTCCAACCCGGATTTTTCCATTATTCTATCTGCCCTCTTCCCACTTGTTTATTTTCAAGCAACTATTCCAAGTGTTAGCTCTGGAACTGTGAAAAAACTTCCCCACTTCTACTTCCCACCCTGTTAGACTGAGCTTTGGTTGGATCTTCAAGATTTTTTCCTTATAAGATTATCAAAAAAGATCACGTGTCTCTGACTCACAAGACCCCACCTTTTACCCACCCACTGACAGCTGTCTGATGTCATGTTTGACTTCAGACTGTTCAATGGCATAGAAAGGGACAGAGAATTCTGTACAGTCCCCAGCCCCCAATATCCCCCTGAAAAACTTTCCTTGGCCCACCAAAGCTGAGCATGCTCCTGGTTTCCAGCACCTTCCTGTAATCATCTGAATCATATTCTCCCTCTCACTGCTCATGAGCTGGCAGTAACACAGTTGTGACATCTTGTCAAAGTTGCAGAACATACAGACTGCCCTTGCTCTGAATGGTCAATAATTTTCCCACAAATAAACTTTATTTTGTAGTCCTATAAATATACAAAAGCAAGATTTTATTACCCAACATATGTAATATGCTCGTCACTTGCCATAATGTAGTTTCAGTAAAGGCCATCCTTTCTATACACTTACTACCATATTTTTATTATTGATTCAACAATTTTTGGAAATTTGCTTGATTGAAATCCAATTGCTATCACTAACATATGTTGTAATTAATCTCTAATTTGGAAGCTTCCTTCTAATTACACTATAAAGTTATGTGACTGCAGTAAGCCAAATAAAATAATTTGAATGTTTTCAGAGAAATTTAAAATTCCTTACCCAGGGTGATCTTGTTTTCTGTTCTCAATAGCTCACAATAAAGGAATAAACCAAATTTCAAGATTCCTGCTCAGAGGGAATATCCTGTCATCCAGCCAGTGACCTGTTACAATGTCTATTATTAGATGCACTATTTAATTAGGATACACACTTAGGAGCTCTACTTAATCAGGATGTCTCCCAGTGAACACATCTAAGTCCAATGATACTCATTGGCAATGACTTTCATAATGGGGACAGTAACTTTTGTTAATTGGGATGCCTTAGGGTGAGTTAGAGTGTTAGTCTGGGTCTTGTAGTACTTCTGTCTCTCTGAAAACAGCTTTCAGATATTCTCAAGTGATGACAGAAAACAGGAAACATCTGCCCAGTCTCCGTCTAGCTCCTACTGCGCGTTAGTGTCAGAAATAATACAGCTAAGAATGTGGGTTTGTGTCCCCTTCAAGTAAAGTTTAAAAAAATGATTTTTCAATTAATCTTATAAATTTTGAAGAATAACAGCAGGGAATAATCACACTCAAAATTCATAAGTCACATTTACTAAAAATTTTCATATAGATTTCAAAATTAATTTACTTTGAAGGAAAAAAAACCTCTTCCTCCTTCCATTGTGAAAGCTTCTGCCAAACACAGCTGTGTTGTTGCTTTTGTAGTACAATTCAAAGTACCAACCAGCAAGGTTTTCTTAAAAAGGAGGATAGCACTGAAACATCAAAGAGAAATAAAATCAATGAAACATCCTCTTTGACTGTGCTTCTACACAAACTAAGGAAAAAAATAAAAAGCAAGGAAAAGCAAGAAAAAATTATCCAAATTGCTCAGTTGTAGAACTGAAGAAACATACCTAGTATAAATGTAGCCATACAATACACACTTTTCAGGGCACAAATGACAAGCAGCCCCCCAGCTATTCAACACTCCTTAAGTCCCAAAAGACTCACGGTCAATGTCTGCATACAAACTAAGCTTTAATAGGCATATTGGACTCAACACTTAAATAAATTGCTTGTGTCTGGATGAGTCTTTTGTCCACTGATACAAATGTAAAATGTGTTAGAAAAATACCAATGTGAACAGTAGTTCAGCTCAAAGTGTTTCTTCATCTGAAAATTGGGCTGATTGGGGTTCCATAGTAACAGCTGATATTAGGGTTTCTATTCCACAGTGACTCTATCCTACATGTTATTGATCACTCAATTACCGAAGAATCTAAGGTCAAAGAATTGCTAAATGCTCTAGCCAAAGGTGGGCAAGATTTGTAAAGACTACTTCTTTTATAGTATAAGGCGTGCATCATAAATGTTAATCATATCCTTGAATTCGTATTTCTGAAATAATTTGTAATTTGGGGAAAATTACTGCAAAATAGCAAGATCAAATGAGTAGGAGTCCAATCTAACCTATAAAAGATTTGCATTCACATCTTTACTTCTGACTACATTAATTCTTATATATATTTAGTTAATCTTATAAAAACTGAGTTACTTGATCAATATTGCAGACATGAGGCTAGAATACTACCATTTGTCAATTTACTTTATTAACTTTCTCAAATGTAGCATAGTTCAAACCAGAAAATATGAACTCAGAGTAGTTTTTTTCACCCCCAAAAACACCAATTTTCTTATGAAGTTTGAAATACTAATTTGAAGTTAGCAGAGACCTTTCTTTTAAGTTTTGTCTCTGCTGCTAATAACTCTATCATTACTCAAAATTTTTCAACACCTGGAAACACACTTTCTTTGGATTTTTACAACAATCCTAGTTCTGATGATGTTTTGGTATATTCACTTGCACAAAACCAACTTTGTTCAAAATATACATCATCAACAGCTTTATATATGTAGGGAACAAAAAAGGTCACACATTTTGCATATTTCAGAAAAATAAAATTTGTATTTAGTATTGGCAACCAAAGGCAGGTCTCTGCCTATCAGGAGACTCGCACTAAGGATGATCATATTAGGATGACTTGAGCCTCTGTACAGTCTAATTGACTTTTCTTACCTCTGGTATGAAATCTCTAGTCTAGTTAACACTGGAAAATTATGAAATTCCAGGACTATAACTGTGCATTTTCACATTTTACTACAGAAAGGGAGAGAAAGAAAGCACTAAGTGTCTCATTAATTATTCTACTCACACCTGAAAACATGTATTCTATTTCAGAAGAAAGGAAGACACTGAGCGTGAGCAATCATTTGATTTTATTGGAGATTACTTTTTCTTACGCATAACCATTATAATTCAGAAGGCAGAGAGAGCATTTACCTTGCCCTGCCACCCAGTTCTGTTTAACTACTCATCTAGTCTTGGTTTAATTGCCTTTGCTGTAGTTCTTCACAGATCCATTCCAGTTCTATTGAAATTCTATTAAAATTCCTTGACTAAATTTCCTTATGGAAATAAATTTCACATTCACTATTTTATTCAAAAGCAAGCCTTTATCAAATGTATCTACAGTAAATTTACTGCAACACAGTTTCACTAAACATTCCCTAGTTCTTTTATTATAAACTTAGAACAAGGAGCTTTCCGGTCTCATCTGAAACCTTCATGGTTTCAAACTATTTCTATGATCTCACACTTTGCTGTTCTCTCTAAATTAAAAGACTTAATCTGTATTCATTTATAAGCCCGGCCTAACCTTTCACCACGTTATTCAACCTCTTCTGATCATCTCAAGTTTATTAGCATCTGTTTAGAAATAATTCTGCTTAGGTATTGCTTATGGTAAGGCAAAAGTGAAATTTTTATTCAATTTATTACTAGGGGGACTTATACCGGTTCTGAAAGAGCAATTCAAAGATTAGCTGGTTGGTTAGCCAACAGCCCTACCATTCGCTCCTTGTCATGCTGCCGCCTGTAAGCTTTATACTTATAAAATGCTAGGATTGTTCCAGTTCTACCAGATACCTCCAATTGCAGTTGGTATCATGTTTCACTGTATATCAGGCGCATGTTTATTTAGACAAATATAGGCTTCATCTGAAACAATAAGCAACATCTGCATAAATAGTGCATTAAAAACCACTCTTGAGAAAAGTGTATGTCAAATAATTTAAGAAATATGACATTCCTTTAAAAAAAAAAAAAAATCCTAACTTAGCTATTTGCTGGCCACCAAGCATTTCAAGCCTACCAAGCATCTTTAACTGACACCAGATAAAACTCACAGAGCTACTTACTGTGTTCCACAGTTTGTTTCCCTGGGAAGTGCAAACTAAAACTTCATGTTCCAAGCTGTTCCCAATGTACTTGAGCTTCATCTTGCAACAAGGCTTGGAGGGATAGTTCTTTCCCAGTACTGGCTATTAGTCTGTGACTCACATTGAGCCCCAGTGCCGCTGGCTCCTACAGCCAGGTAATCTGTACCAACGCAGTATCTGCGGCAACTTGCATCCTCCTCAGCCCTGAATCACCCCCTCACCTAGCGCCATGACTCCCTGCAACACAGCACTGCATCATCTTGCTGTTTTCACCCACATTTTCCTTCTCTGTGGGAATGGAGATCAATAAATACCCTGAAAGTTTCCTTCTATCTTGCTGCTCCTGGGATAGCTTCATTTAACACTTACAGAGAAATATGTAGAGTAGATTGTAAACCAACTCGCATACTCAACTGGTTATTTGATTACCTGCTTATTTTTTAGTTTTACTCCTTTTAAACACTGTAAGATTATCAACAAAGCTCAGTAGTGACAGCTCCTGATGATCAGAAGAGTCTCAAGTCTGAAAGCCATAATTTCACGCAGTAGGTCACAGTTCAGAGCTGGCTGAGAAAAATTACTTGGTATCCACACATCAGAGAAGATGAAAGCAAGGAGCTGTGTTCTGCGTCTTGATTAAACTGCCTCCTTATTTATCACCAATTCTATCAGCCTATCACTTAAAGAAATATTACCAACAACTTTTTAAAAAGAAACAAAATCTGCAATTTTTATGTGTACATATTCAAGTGCCATCTTCAAAAAATACATCTATTGAAATAATCTGAGCTAGAAATGCGCTGCTCATTGGCAACTCAAGATAACCAAGGGCTTATTGATCTTTCTCCCCCTCTTTCCTTCACTAAGAGAATGATAAAGAGCTGCTGATGAGATAAAATGCACCATACTTAACATCAAGTAAAATGCATAAAAAGTTTAGAATTAGCTTAAGAGTTATTGTCAGCACAGCGTTAGTGTTTTTCTTTTTTGTAGAGCTAATATTCCACTTAAATTCTACACCAGATAGAAAGAAACAAATGGTAACATCAAATATGTACACCCTGGGAATGCAAAGCAGCACAAAATCCTGTGTGACTGTACAAGAATATCCGTATTAGCAGGTGCCATCATTTGTTCGCTTGAGGTCAGAACTGGCTGGATATAAGCCAGCTTAGTCCAGAAAGTACAGACCCATGCCACCTTGGTTTATTATTCCAGGATTAGCACTGCAATAACACGTGCTGTTGGCTTGCACCCAGTTGTCTAAGAGCACAGATGGAACAGAAGCACAGCTGTCCAAATCTGTCCATGTAAACATGACCTGCATGTCACTGCAGATTTCTGTTTTAGGAGTTAGGACAGGAATTTCTTGGGATATACACAATGAACCTGATTCTCCCTTTGCTGACATTGATATAGGAAGTAGTGACAGAAAAGACAGTGGATTGCACACATGGGCACAGATCTTAAGTACAGTAAGAAACTGGCTTAGGGACATCCTCAAAATATATTCTTCTCCCCATTGTTCTAATGTTCAACTGTTTCCTTCTCCAGCTTCTGTGTTAGTTTTTTGTCCCCTTGCATTTTAGTAAATCTTGGACAGGTTCTGATGACACAATAGGTGGTTAAATCTATACTTTCATATCTGGACATTTAATACTTGTCAGTATATTAAGGCAGCACTTCATGGTTCCAATTTTCCTGAATATAAACTAAATCACCAGAAAGTAATTATCTTACTAATTTCTTTCCAGGTTGCATTGATACTTTATGCAGTTTCCCTGTGTTATGGCCCTACCTGGCAAGGTTCTCAGGATTTTCTGTCTGCAGACAGCTTTATGGTAGCTGCAGAGTGAGTTAAAGTCATTTAGCATATTCCAGAAATAAATTAGCATCTTGTGACATCAGCTAACTACTTCATTGTCATCCTTAAGTGACTGTTTACTTCCACAGACATTTGATCAATAAAGCCCACACTAGTGATAGAATGAATAAGATTGGAAACTTTCGATAATGTTCAGTGTCAAGATGGGGAAACTAAAAAGTGAAACAGTGGAGTTTTAAATCACAGTATTTTCACTTTTGTGATGTTTTCCAAATGAACGAGGCAATGTTTTTGTGAATGACTGGACATACATAATTCTGTGATACTGAAAAAAAAAAAACCTAGCCTCCCTATTCCTGCTCATACATCACAGATTTCCTAATTCCTGACAAGTTTCATAACCAAGAAAGAAAGAACATCTGATGTATCTATCTTGTTCTTTGTGACACATTTCCCAGTATGTAATAGTACTCTAAACAAAATAAAAGGATCCAAAAATGCTTTTTGGTGGAATGTATTTTTAAATCCAAAACAGGCAATGTAGAAAAAACATTTACTTCATTCTTACCTCTGCAGAAACTTCATCCCTACAGAAGCTATTGTAAGTGGTGCTGCAGCTCCCTGTGGCCTAGAGCCCCACTTCTGCTCATGCCTACCACCATCTCATCCTTGACAGGCTTAAACATATCAGAAACAATGTCAAACAAAAAGCTATTAGAATCAACCTGAGTTCTGCTTCCCATTAAAGTCCCTCAAGGGATCTGAACCAAAATAGCATTCCTGGGCTAACAGAACAAGGGCTTTCTACAAAATAGTTACAGCTGTCACTTTCCTCAGTGACATGATTCAGTTAATATCCTACCACTTTTTCTATAAAATATGCAACAAGTGAGACACTGATATTTTATGGCTAATTCAACCTTCATCTTGCATCAGGAAGACCAAAGACAACCCCCTGCCTGTCAAGCAGAGCATGCGCACTCCTGTAACGTCTTAAGAGGAAAAATTCTCCTCTGCTGCTGCTGCAGAAAAAATTCTGTGAAGAAAACAGAAAAGAAACAAACCCCAACAGAAATTTTCGGAACCTGCTGCTTTAACACTTAAAGAAAAAAAAAATCCTCAGTAGTGAAGGAGACTCTTTTTTTATTTAGATATTTTTAAGCTGTAGAAGGAAGTCAGACACACTTCCCTTTTGCTAGATGTATAACGATCCCAGTTTAAGAGATTATGGAAGTATTCTGCAAGTGATAATCCACTTGTTACAACACAGCTATGCTTGTATTCAGTGAAGGAGATTCAGTGAAGAAGCCCTAACACTTTGTGCTCAGAAAGCTTCTATTTTTCTTTCACATCTGATCACTCTCCTCTTTCAGCAGCCACTGTCAGATGTTTTCTAAAATGAAAAGGTGCACATTTTTTCCATGCAGTTGTAATTCTTTGATTTAAAAGAACATATCAACTTATTTCTAACACTTGCTATTATCTGCTGTGCAGCATACCTTACATCTCCCAGAAATTTTAAACTCAGACCCATACATTTATGTTGAACTGTGAATTCTATTTTCCTCATGTTTTCTGCTTAAGTCTCTAAACTCTCAGGTTCAGAGATCAACTTTCTGTAGAACAGCTACCACATCACTAGCACTCTACAGCATTCAGCTACAAAAACCTCTAGATCTGGCTGATGATAGTCAGCAGTGGAACTGTTTAGCATCACTTGCTGAACCTTTTGTATCTTAGATAATGCCACTGGTAAACAAAGTTTTTCTCCTTGAACTTGTTCAGCACCATTTCTAGCTCCTGAATATAAAAATATCTTTTAATCTATAAAGAATATATTTTCTTCTTGAGTTACATGAAGGCTAGTTCAAATCATCTTCTCCTCAGCAAGCTCCTTTTATCTCCCATCTTAAAACTTCTTCTCTGAATCATCAATGTTTTAACTTCAGAACTCAATATTCATTACACTGTTTAAATATTCCTCTTTACTAACATGCATAGAAGTAATATCACTTTGCTGCTACCAGTATTACCTCACTGACATGGGAACAGTTTTAAACTGAGACAGGGGAGGTTTAGGTTAGATATTAGGAAGAAGTTTTTCCACACAGAGGGTAGTGACGCAGAGGAACAGGTTGCCAAAGGAGGTTGTGGCTGCCCCATCCCTGGAGGCATTCAATGCCAGGCTGGATGTGACTCTGGGCAGCCTGGTCTAGTGGTTGACGACTCTGCACATAGCAGGGGGGGTTGAAACTAAATGATCATTGTGCTCCTTTTCAACCCAGGCCATTTTATGACACACCCAACGACTTCTTTAGCCCAATTAGCCAAAGCACCTTATTGGACACTCTTTACTACTGTTTAATTATGTTTGGCCCTGCATTTAAATTCATCTAGCTTCAACTTACTGTAGCTTGAGTGCATCCATCTTTTCCATGGGATCAGGACTGTTTATAGGTATGACCTGCCCCCAACATTTTAGCACTTACTTTATCACTTCATTATTCTTTGCATTACCTATAATTTTAATAAAATTCCCAAATACTCTCAAATTTTAACTTCTACACATAGGAAGTGTTTCTGGTCAAATGAAAACTTGTGGTTCTTCTTAATAAATTTTCACCAAGTTACTGATCAATGAGTTAAGCAAGTCCTTCTGATTACACACTGTAGGTCCTCCATATGGTCAGAGTTTAGATATCAACGTAAGGTTTATATCAAGGAGGCTACACTCCCCACACTGAATAACCTTCCAGAGGAAACCAAGCCTTTCTCAGATGTCTTAGGTCACTTAGACGGATTAGTCTTTTACCTCGACCAAGTATAGCGACAAAAGTTAGATTGCAAGATTCTCTTTTCCTCCTCCTATCTCCATACTTACTGTCTTTTTAACATGACAAAACACCTGTGCATTGATAACACATTTCTGTGACACAGTCCTCACCCTTGTTTCTACAGACATAGCTGAGAAAGCAGGTTAGGATTTATTTGCAAGAGACTGAGATGAAAGAGACAACAGCAACTACATAAACAACTAGAACACTGGTTTGGCTCACAGCTTAAAGTCTTACCAGGTCCTTATCCATTTTTGCAAAATTAGTAAATCAGATCTCCTCAGAACTTTATCTGACTTAAATAAAAAGGTCTTTAAATTCATCATGTTAGAATGAAAAGTTCAATTCCTGGTTAGTGCTTTTGAAGAATGGTCTTGTAGTATGCCCTCACTCAAGTATCTGCAAGTGATTGTACCACGTATGTGTCATATGCACAAACACAGTCACATACACAACTAGAAAAGGCAAAATCCATGTGGAATTTGGCAACTGATATTAAGAGGTAACACTCTGGATTCCAAGATTAGGTATTGGAAACATTTCGTATCCCAGATTATTAACCTCATCAAAATAAAGCCAACACTGCAAAAATCAGCTTTATTTCATCAAGTGAAAATGGTTAAATCAGATTTAAGAAGAGAGTTCAAGTAAACAGCTTACTTAACATGCTCTCCCCATTCAGGAGTCCTGTTTTATCTCATTACTGCTTTTTTTAACTCATTCTCCACGACCACAAGTGTTGCTTAAATTCTGTTCAAGAGTAACAAGTAAGCACGTGCAGCAGACCACTGTATTTGTGTAGATCCTACAAAGATGCTCACCAAACGAGCATTTGTTCAACTATACAGTCTCAAAGACAAAGAAACTGAGCATTTATTTGACAGATATGCATTTGTTGTTGTTGTTTGGAAGAGGATTGAAAGAGATGATTGAAAGCTCAAAAGACATCTCTTCTTAGCCTTGCTCATCATAGCAATTATGACTGGGAACATATCCCATTTTACAGTTCTCAGATTCCTGAAGGTAAGGAGATGTCAATAGGAGTTGATGATGCTGAGCAATCCACCAGCACCTTAAATACTTGTATGCTGCATTACAGATCTCTCAACTCTAAACTGGTATACATGGAGTAAAGTTAAAAGATTGTGAATAAAAGTAAATAAAAATCCTCCTAAATAATATTTATCCTTTGATATTGTGCAGATTGATATGTATATATATATATAGAGAGATTATAGAAAAAAGTTTCACATGACAAACTTAAAAACACGAGTACTCCTGTTTACTCATGCATGTAAAAACGTTTTCATACACTAACAGCACGTCAATACAGTACAAACTGCCTTCGTAATTTCAGTTTCTCCTATCTTGTTGTTTTTTTTTGTTTAAACAAATTTAAATATTCTTTGCATTAACAGTAGTTCATGCAGCAAACTCCATGAAGACATTTCAGTTTTCAACATCTATCTTTTATCCCCTTTACCCCAATCCTCACATACAGAAAGATTCATTAGACTAGAGGAATATTGTTCCATTAAATATATTTAACAAATACCACTCCTTTGGTCTGGGAGTGGTACCTGTTTGAGAAAAATAGCAATCATAATCATTTTGACTCAATATTTTAAGAAAACAAGAGTTTATATGATGCTAATGTTCATTTATTATCTTTACTTCTGGCACTCTAAAAAAAATGAAAGCAATTGTGTTTCTAAAGAAAAGAGGAACAACCACACAAGGATACACTCCCACAGAAAATTTAAGTATATTTAAGATGCATACACAGAGAGAGAAAACAATTTGTTTCTCAGTGATTCATCCCTTTCTCAGAACTTTTTTTTCCTCTTAGATACGATCCTTTTTTTTTTTTTTTTTTTTTTTGGAGGGCTTTTCTTGTAAAACTGATGGTCTTAAGCTGACATTCTGACTTGGCACGGGGAGTGGATGGAAAGAGGGAAAGAACTGATGTATCTAAATATGACAACTACACAATATAACAATAACTCTGTATGGCTGTGTCTCTATAAGTATGTCATCTGTCCTCTGCGCACATGAAATCCCCTGATTCCTATCTTTATCATGAAGGTCCTAATAACACTGTTACTCTCTCCCCACATGCAACACGTGAATTACAGGTACTACCTATATTCCAGATACACCAATGCCAAACAGCCTCCTCCACTGAGGAGGCTGTTTCATCACGCAGATATGTCTGAGGAATTGGTAAACAATATTCCAGATTTCTTGTATGAGAAAAGGCAAGGACAGCTGTAGATGTGGTGTGGTGGTTTCATACTTATGAGTAACTGAACTCCATCACACCACTTTCTCACTCTTCTCCTCAAACGGGAAGAAAATGCAATAAGAAGTGCTGAAGGGTTGAGATGAGGACAGGAAGATCACTCACCAACTACCAGCATGGACAAAACAGACATAGGATAGGGAGGTTAATGTAATTCATTGCCCATTATTAACAGACTACAGCAGTGAGAAAATAGAAGCAAACAAAAAACACTTTCCCCCATCCTCCTCACCCCAAGCTGTGCAGGAGAACAAGGACTTTCACCACCTCCCTGGGCAACCTGTTCCAGTGCTTCACTACCTTCATCATAAAATAGTTCTTCCTTATATCCAGTCTAAACCTCCCCTTTCTTAGTTTTAAACCATTTCCCCTTATCCCATCACAACAGAACCTGCTAAATAGTCTGTACCCTTCCTTCTTACAGCCCCCAATTAGATACTGAAAGGCCGCTCTCAGGTCTCCCTGGAGACTTCTCTTCTCCAGACTGAACAGCCCCAGCTCCCTCAGCCTCTCCTCATAGGAGAGGTGTTCCATCCCTTGGATCATTTCTGTGGCCCTTCTCTGGATGCGCTCCAGCAGATCCATGTCTCTCCTGTACTGAGGACTCCACATCTGGACACAGTACTCCAGGGTGAGGCCTCACAGAGGAGAGTAGAGGGGCAGGATCACCTCCCTTGACCTGCTGGCCACACTTCTTTTGATGCAGCCCAGGATATGGTTGACTTTCTGGACTGTGAGGGCACATTGCTGGCTCATGTCCACCTTCCATCCACCATTGCCCCCAAGTACATAAAGCTTCCCTAACAGTTATGGATTCGTCACATTCAGTTTCTTAGACACCATAGTTAATCTCTTCATCATTACTCTCTTACTTTTATCAGAAATTGAGACAGTTTCTGTTCTGGAATTTCAGCTCTTTATGGAGGGTTTTATTTATTATGCCAAGCTTTTTCGTTTGGTTTTTGGCTTTTTTCTTCTTCATTGTTGTTTTGGTTTGGTTTTTTTTGCCAACTTCTTCAGGAAAAGAATTTAAGAAAGCAAGCAGTACAAAGAAATTGAAATGATTTTACATGAAGGCTTTAGGTAAGTGTCAGTCACCCATACATGGACACCCAGTGTTTTTTTTTTAGGCACTGTAAGTGCACCTGTGGTCCCGAGATGCTGTTGTGTCTGTACTGGCTGGTGCGGTACAGGAGCAAGAGAACCACCTGTGCTTTTCCAGGAACTGTGGCTGGAGGTCAAGTGATAATGCATGTAAACATCACTAAGTAACTTTCTTTCACCTGCTGTATTCTGCCCTTTTTTTGATATCATAAAAACCACCCTGCAAAATATAAAACTGTGGTTTAACAAACAAAAATAGAGTGCACCGATGTATTTTCTGGTACTCTAATAATATCATATACATTTCTAAACAACTAATGTAAGAAGTTTCAACAAATGAATAAAGTTCTATTCTAACAAAGATAAGTTTTTATATATATAGTTGTATTTTTCCTTCAGAAAATAAAACTGTCTTTTTCACATCGCACCAGCCAAAAATAATTTTTTTATTTATATAATATGTATTATTATTTATAGGTAATAGTTTCAGGTTCTTCACCACAGCAATTGCTATCCATGGTACTTTCTTGATTTTTAGCATCTTTCTTGTTCTGAAAAGCCCAGTTCTGATGAATTTTTTCTAGTTGTAGTGTTAACATATCTTAGATAGGGGCATTATCACCTTCTGTTCTAGCTGTGACGCCTCTAAATATGCTGCAATTCTAAACCGCTTTGACTTTTTGCTGCCATATTTCACAACAAACCTATATCTAATTGTCTATTATTGCCCATAGGTCTGTTTTTCAACATTATTGATCTCCATCAATCTTCTTCCTGTTGAAGGTGTTAGCAGTAATTTTCCCAAGATATAATCAATCTTCCTTCTGGCTCACTCTTTAAATCTTCTCTAGGTACCTGCCACTATGGTACTGTGAAATGCTATCTCAGTGTTTTTAACTTGAAAAAGAACACATTGAAAATTAGTAATAATGCATTTATAATCTTTTCAGAAAAAAATGATTTGCTCTAGTAAGAGATAGAAGATCATCATTCAAAGAGGCATAGCAGGATTACAAGGTCAGTTGCAGCCAATGACACCTATCTGAATTTCAACAAAAACTGGGATTGCTCCCACAGTTCAGTCTCAGCACAGATGGAGAAGTACAGCCCACACTAAGTGAACAGCATTATGTGGTCCTGCTCACCAGGTCACGTCAGGAACAGCACAGCAATAAGTTAAGAAGGCCACACTAGACACCTACACACTTCTGAAGTAATACCAGGGAATCAGAGAACCACCTGCTGTGGACTAACAGTTCCTTCATCTCTGGCAGCCCCTTGCTTATCAATTCAGAAGGTAGTGTATGAATCCTTCTTTGTTCTTTCTGGCTCAAAGCTTGCTTCCTGAGGTATTCCTTGCGATAAGACTCTAGGTGATGAGAGGTGGGTGTTGCTGTATGGCAATCAACATCACTATCTGGACAATTTTACATTTGAAAGCATTTCTTTGGAGCTGTTTGCCTTCGGAAGGGAGTGCTCAGGACTGTTTACTGGACTGTTTACGGGACTGTTTACTGGTGGAAGATCTGTCCTGTGACCAGATAACTCCTGTCTGCTATGGGAGACTGTGGGGTGATACCACTGTATCCTGTGAAGACAAGATACAAGTTGGCGCCTCCATACTCCCTCTTATCTGCTGGCAAGGCCTGGAAGATGGAACAAAGGAGTTCCTGCTGAGATCCAAAAGCCAGAAGCTGTCACTCCAAAAAGAGCTGACTCAACCACTTTGGACTTATAAATACTGCCATTGGAAATCATCATGGTGTTTTTGGTGTTCGGTGTTCGGATCGTCACCTTCATCGTCAACGGAACAACGCCTGATGACCCACCTCTACTGAAGACTGAACTACAAACCTCGCTGGACCCTTGGTGGTGACTATCTCCCTCTTGCTTCCTATAAAGACTCCTTGCTTCTATTTCCTATCTTTCCTATCGCCCGCCTTCCCTTCCCCATCACCCTAATTCGTAATAGTGTCCGCCTTCCCCTTCCCCATCTCCCTGACTAAGATTTGTAATAAACTGGTTGGACCAACATTTGAACCGTTGCTTCTTAATCTCACATTGGGTATATGTATATTAAAAGAACCTCATCTCCCTCCTATAAATTGGAGCGAGACAGGTAGCCATAATCTTATTCAACATCAGTGAGTACTGAACACTCAACATTTCCTCAAAGACCTAATGTAACAGCAACATATTTCAGTCATCTTTTTACTATTGGACAGTAAAACTTTTTTGAGCATTCATTTGCTCTTAGGCATTTAAAACCTTGGATTTCTCAAGGTGTTCATTATTATAAGAAATATATCTCCATAATCAATTAAGTCTATGAAACAGATTTTCCAGTGTTTTTGATACTTCCTTTTTTTGAGCTGGTTCTTGATATAATAATAGTATTAACTGAGATAGTACAGTAGAGCTTTGTCAAGGTACTATTTTGTTTTATTTCAAACAACACTTTTATAACTTCTCTGCTAGTGTAACTTGTATAAACAGGATAATTCATTATTCTTTGTTTTCTTTTGATTTTCTCTTTGATATTGATGACAATATTTTATCATTATAATGTTTTAAATTCTTTTTTAATAGAGAACTACACGCTATGTATCAAACTTTGTCTTAAGCTGCAGCACAAAGTCTCTCTCAACTAGAGTTTCTCTGCAGGCTTCCACTACAAGATCTATACTTTTATGCAAGTCTTAATGAAGTCTCAGTAATGAGGGCAGAGTATGCCACCATTTTCTCTAATCAAGTTCTAGTCAAAATAAGACACTGAAATTCTATATCTTCTTTTAAATAAATAGATGAATATGGCATGAAACAATTTCTAACATCTCAACTACAGCAAGGCATTCAAACTCTGCTATTCATTTTGAGAAACCTACTCTATAAAGATATGTTTCATAAGCAACAGTCAACATTTTTCTGTGATTTTTCCTTTTCCACATTATCTCTGAAAGAAATCCACTAGACTATCTAGATCCCTCTTCTCTTTGGAGGACCTTCTCAGTCTACACCTTTGCTACAGTCTCTGTAAAATAATCTGATGATTAGCAACAACAATCTGCTCAGTAGAAAGGCCTACCTATGTTTATATTACCTACCAAGAAATAACTGAGGTGTACACAGGGCTACCTACATTCCTCTACGTCTATTCTTATTTCTTACTTCCATCCTAGAGACCATTTGTAACAATCCATATCCCGTTTCCATATGCTACGTAGTCTTGAGGTAGGGACTGTCTTTGTATCAATACAGTGAATACAATATCAGGATGTCAGATTTGATGGAAAACTTTTGATGTTATTAACAGAAAGGGAGAACTACAATTACCTCATGAAATTTAGCTACAGAAAGATTACAGTCTTACAAAACAACCCAAGAAAACAAGCTGCTTGATCCATGAAGGCCTTAAGAACAGAAGCTTGAGGATCTTATTTTGAATCACTTGTAAGGAGCTCAGAATAGCCGAGAGAAAAAAAACTGGAAAGTTATGATACAGTTCTCATCACAAATGATATTAACTCTATCTTCTCTCTCTTCTTTATAAACAGTTCATGCTCTTACTAACTTCATTAACAAGAAATGTGAAATTCCTGAGCATACCTGCAAATCTAAACTATGAACAATTCAACCAAGTGTGCTTCCTAAATACCCTGCAACAGAATTCCCAGAATAGCAGCAATAGCATTTGCTTATTTTTGTTTTAATCCACATTTTACGCATTTTTACAAATGCGTTTGTACCTTTCTACCTCACAGTCTGTGTCCCCCAATCTGTGCTATCTATGTTACAGATTCTCTCACTTACACTACCAGAGCTCTCTAGTATACAGGCAGAGGGAGCATGACAACTCCTCCTCACTTCAGGATGACAACAGTGCCATGCAAACACTAGAATACAAACCAAGTAATTATGATACTAATAGGAAAGGAATCAGGACAGTGCGAAAAAAAACTCTGTAAAGATTCAGACTTGGACTGTATACGTGTTATTTGGTTTTCTGAGGAACAGGAACACAGATAAATTACAATCAGATATTTTCTTGGCACAGTATTCTAAAGAATATTTGTCACTGCTCTGCAGTAAATGCTCTCATACATGCTACAAAGATAAGATACATCACATTAAGGGTGGCAGCATGTGTCCACACCACTACTACAGTATTATCAAAGATGCACTAAATTTATGTCCCCTATAATTTGTTCACATGCATTTATCTGAAGTGACATCTTCAAAAATGATGAAATCATGAAGATAGAGAACTTGCTGGAGTGCTTGCAGTGCTACCAGAGGAATATCACCATCTGAGTCTTGAAACATGACTAAGAAACATGGACATATCAAAAGGCGTACCTTTGAGATTTTCAGCAGCAAGCTAAGTAAAAGTTTCAAGATGTTTCTTGTTTCAAGGAACAATCCAGGAATAATGTCCATCATTCTGGGTCATATCAACATCTTACATAGCTGATTACTAATGAAAGAGAGGTACAGCTCTGCCTTATAACTACAACCATGTTTAAATAGGAATCTTCAGAAAGAAACTCCAAAGGAAAACAAAACAAAGACTGAAATATAAAGGAACTCTACTTAAACTGATTTTTAGACATGCTCTCCCCTACTGCTCATAGAAACTTAATTTGAAAATTCAGGTGTGCAGAACCACTGAATATCAGTACTGAAAACAACATTCTAAGAACACAAATTCCTCTAAAAAAAATCTATTACATTTGAAAACAGCAGAAAGGTAGGTAGGTCACTCTGAAACTAATGCCTCTTATTTATTTCCACGGAAACAACAACCAATACAAAAAGCTCAGTTACTCTATTTGATAGAGCAAAGTCTCAGCTACAGAATTCTATTTTTCAACATCACCACCATTAGCTGTGTATTTTCACCAGCAATGAACAACAGTCTACATGCTGCACTTGTAAAAATCTGTACTGGCAGAGGTGACCCACTGTTGCTGTCACCACTACTGAAACACATCACCCACTGCCTCACTGTGCTCACATCCACTGCCTGTGCTCACATCCATTGCCTGTTCTCCATAAACATTCAGCAAGTGTCAATGAATGTCAACAGGTGCAAATTTTTCTGCGTGGAAGCATTCAATGACACACCTTTGCTTCACACACACTTCCACATCAGATATCATTTCATCAGACTGCCCCCTGCTGCCATCTGTCAGAAAGCAACAAAACATAATGGAATATTGGTGGGAAGGTTCAACCTCTGCTGCCATACCATCAACATCTGCCTCTGATGTCATGGGCTGACATTATAACACAGGAGGCATTATTTTCAGACGAGTCCTTGTACAACCTTCCTCAAGAACTGAAAGAGCAGTTTCTTCCTACATTCAACTGAAGCAACACAATCTTGACAGTTATTCCAGTAGGAAACTGGGCTTGATGTGCTCTGGTGATGTCTAAGCCGGGCAATTCCTCCTGCACAGGAAGAATCACAGATAGCTCAGTGTCAATTTACCACACCTTATATCACCACTGTACTGTTCCTATTCCTTCTCCAAGACGCTTCATTGATCTCTTGACATCTTCTGAAACTTGATAGGAACTACCGAAAACATTTTTTACGGGTCTTTACTAGACTATCTCATTCCAGTTTGACTAGATCTAACCCCCAAGCTTGAAACTAACAATAAATAATTTATGACAGCTCACAATCTACTACAGAAAAGTGAAATATCAGGCCATATAGCTGAAATACACAAGGCATTATAGATATGTGGTTTTGCACTGTAAATAAGAGGATAACATCCATTTGCAAAATACAAACTTGGATTCCAGCCTGACTGCCTGTCTGGTAA
Source organism: Pavo muticus (assembly GCA_016647715.1). Taxonomy (NCBI): domain Eukaryota; kingdom Metazoa; phylum Chordata; class Aves; order Galliformes; family Phasianidae; genus Pavo; species Pavo muticus. Next base: position 101,972 of record JACDJE010000531.1, on the reverse strand, counting down.
GACGGAGGCATAGGTAGCCTCCCAGTCAATTCTGCCTGTCCCACAGGCAACCCTGTCAATAAATGACTGTGTTGTTACTTTTAAAATTTCATTAAAGATGCTCCTAAGCAAGATATGTTTCTTTAAGACTTACTTTTTTGAATTAAGTTTTAAAACCTTTACTTCAACATTCTTACTTTCTGTTCTCTCTAGACTTCATCAGAAGCCATTTTGTATTTTCTACTAAATGCTAAAAGAAGTCTAGTGCCTTGATGATACGTTGCTCATGGCAGCATTACCTAGAATAAACAAGAGCCATTTTCTGCATCAGATGAGATCAGCAGAGCAAAACCCCTTCGTGAATAACAGACACGAGCTACCAAATCATGCTCTCACAATTTAAACATTACCATATCCACAAGATAAGCTATCTCCAAACATTTTTGATCATACACCCTTTTCAGTAAAAAAAACATTTCGGTATGCACCTCCAATGTATGTGTATTTATAATATACATATACTACTAATATACTATTAATATTATAAAGAATACATAGAAATAGAAAATAAAAATGATAAGATGAAGATGAAATAAACATTCTTGTTAATATGCGGTTATTCAGTTTTATTAATGGTCCAAAATTTTTACTTCCTGCACTTCAATGTACTGTCTTGCACCTCCCCAGGGGTGTGCGCATCCCACTTGGAGACCCCCTGCCCCAGACCTGCTGCTCCTCTGCCATTCAACAGATGTTGGTGTTATGCTTACAGCAGTGCAGAGACAAAACACAAGTACAATGCACATTTATCAGAGGTTTATTGATACAGCATGATTGTGCCATAGGTGTGGCTGACACTCGTAAACACAATCCTTTCGCACACCCTGACTGTAGGAACCTTGTTATACAGCACTGGTATTGGGGCAACAGCTGTGGAAAGCAGGAGACTGCGTCCTACGCAAATCAAAATCAAAGTCCACTCTGATTATGTGCTCTGTACCACTGAACATCTGTCAGTGCCAAAAGGCACTCAGCAGATTGTTCCATGCATACCTTTATTTTCACTGTGCTGCGAAGCAGTTTGTGTAGAGCAAGTTTGTGTGGGGAGAAAAAAAAAGGCAAAGTGTTCCACCAGCCCTAGGCCTGAATATTTTGCCTGTTCCCCAGAAAGTGCATATAAATCAGGCAATCACTGCTGACAGCAGTATCACCTACATTTCAGTGTCTGAATGTTAGATAACAGAATACAGGGTAGCCATCCCAGATCCGTTTATAGTCATTTGGGAGAAACATGTCATACCAGAGTTCTGTTCACTTCACTCTATTACAGAAATGTAAGGTAAGACAATAAATTATCATCAGAAGATTCCTTCATCTTTCTGTGCTGTCTACGAGAAGTTTAAGATAACTAATGCTGTCACAAATAGGCAGTGTTTGAACCCTTAACACAGGAGAAGTGAATACAGCTCCATATGCCTGCCTGTTCCCCACTACATGCTGCAGACACTGTCTTAATATTTGGAAATGCTTGAGATAAAGTTTCCCTCACTATTTATAACCAGCCTCATTTCTCACCCTACATTCCTCTGATACAAACGTCAGTGAGACAACGAAGACTACTGCTATAACTGCATTTCTGTCACCCTGTTTTCATACAGTTTCTTACGATAGCTCTTATTTAATTTGTTACTGTGGCACTTAGAATACCACGTACATGAATATCATTACCTACAGAGCTGTCTTGTGCATTCACAATGAGTTCCAGCTTCCTGACCTTTAGACAAGAAAAAAAGGAACAGTTATTCATGCAGTTATTTACATTTTGTTACCATCTACAGGGCAGTGCAATTTTACTGTGTACGTGAACACACTATCTGCTCTGTTGATGTCTGAATCATAAAAAAGATCAAAACAAAAACCATGGAGAATGCATATGATACACAGAAAAGCTACTGGCATAATGACAGCCTTTGGTCAAAAAGAAAGAGAAAAATTAAAAGAGTAAAAAGTTTAAGAGAAGGGAAGAAGGACAATGAGGAAAGAGAAGGATCAGGAGGAAGGAAGGGACAAACAGGGAGAACAAGTCAGCCCACAAGAAGAACTGTGCTGACTGCCAAATGAAAGCAGTGATGTCTGCTCCTCAGCACATCTGGAGCAGTCCCTTCCCAGCAGCAAACCAAACACTTGGTGGGCTGAACATCTGAACATCTCTACCCCACATCAAGGTTTCTCAGCTACTGCGATGGTCTACTACTGCTACTCCAAAGCACTGATCAGGATGACCTGGAGCAAGACATATGCCATTAAAACAAATCAGGTATCTTATGACTAAGCATGTCCCTCAGGAAACAGACCTATCTGTTATTTGTGTATCTACAGTGAGTTACCATTGCTGAGACAGGAAAAAAAATGCAGCAGAAATGTTCAGTGCCTTAAGCTGACACAGATATCCCCAATACTCACAGAAAAATATTTCTTAACATCCCTTCTGCAGTTTCCTCTGGATTTTTTTAGGCAACAAAAAACTTTGCAATTCTATCAACACAGTTAAACTGAAATACAAGCTGTACCATGAATGAAACATTCATTCATACACATTCAGTATTAAAGAACAATTTGCATTCTTTCCTTTCCTAGACTTTGATAGATTTTTAAGTCTACTGCCAGTTCAATTTGTGAAAAGTTTTTTTAATTGCAGTAATCACATACCTAGAAGGTCAGGATGCTTAGGTACTCTAGGCTTTAGAAATACCATTTGCATAACTTCTTTGCTCTTATTTTGTACCTCACTTTTAGCATATACAATAAAACTACACTGTTTGTGTAGTTCTGACCAAATTTTACTACAACTGTCACATTGCTTAGGGATTTTTTTTTTTTTTTTTTAAGTACCATGAGAACACATTTTTCTTCCCCTAAACTCTTGCATGAGGTGTTGCAAACTATAAAAAAAAAATGGCAGCATCACAATCCGAAGCAACTGCATTCTAGGGAGGTAGGTATTGGTACTTCTTTGTGTATTTAAAGACAATACATTAAAAAAAATCTCTTACACAAATTCCTACGATCTTTAGAAGTTTTAAAACTCTCCAGAACATAGGCAGCTGTACATAATTTCATGAAACTGATAATATATTGCATTTTAGAACAGTTAGATAATATTCAAAGGTCCCTTTTTTGAAGAAAAGGTAATCTTAAACAAGAACATCAGTTATTTTCACTTCAGAGAATTAAAAATACTGAGTTAACTCTCCTTTTGTCATTTAGCACTTTTAGGACACACAGATGTGTAGCGGTAAGAGTCATGCTGGATGGTAAAACATCCATTTGAACTAGACGGGTAACCTTGTGCTCAGAAAGCATCAAATTTGTCACTTGTTGGAACAATTTATATTTAAATCTCCATGTTCTTTCATGATTCCAATCTTCGTAGCTCCTTGTAGCATACTACAATAAGTACTTGAAAATTGAAAGAACAAATCCCTAAGGTTCAGGGCTATGCTTTGCCTGTCAGACCCAATATTCATAGCTTTTATTCATTGTCCAGCTGCTGCCTTAATAGTTCTCTTGTTTACCATATTCTTCACTATAAGAAATTAAAATATTTCATAAAAATATATAATGAAAATGATAAGGTTTGTGCTGTCAAATATATTTCAAGAAATAAAGCACATTAAAAAGAGGGGACTACTAAATTTAACAAATAACAAATGTTGCTAGGTCTTCATGAAGATCATTCTACGAAGACATCATATTTAACAGAATCTTCCATACATACTTCACCTCCTCAGTTCTCAGGGTATTTTACTCTCCCTCTTCAGGTGATTTACTATTGAAAAGGTTATCTTCAAAACAACAGTTGCCCTACTAACAGGTGATATAGTGAAAGAACACACACAGTCTGCTATTCAGAGAACTTGAGTTATTTTCTCAGAAATGTGCTGGCTTTCACCAGTATTTTCATTTCGCCATTGAGAAGTTTAGTAATTTTCAGTAACTGTGAGATTGCTTTGTTCTGATTTATCTTTTCCGATACTTCAAAGAAATAACAGCTGTTCAGTATTCAGGAAACACTACAGTATGTAAGGCACTGGATGAAACTCTTGCACTGGGAAAACATCGAGCAACAACACCAGAAACTATTTACCCACAACTAAATGCAGTTTCCAAAAGTCTCATTGTCCAGGTTTCAGCTGGGACAGAGCAGATTTTTCCTTCATAGTTTCTGGTATGATGCTTTGGGAGAAAAACGTTTTCACTGTCACCGAGCAGTACTGCAAAGAGCCAAGGATGTTTCAACTTCTGGTACTGTCCTGTTAGCAAGGCAGCTGTGAAGGGACAGAACCAGGACACTGACCTACACTATACTATATAACACTTTAGAAAACTGAGGGGAGCTGGCTGGGGGGGCAGCCACTGCTTGGGGACTGGTTGGGCATCAGTCAGTGGGTGGTGAGCAATTGTGCTGTATATCACTTCTTGTGTATCACTATCCAGCATTTTTTTTTCAAGTCCAGTTTAGCTGTTAAAATGAAGATTTTAAATGTTGTCTCCATTTAGTCTGTATTTCTAAATTGTACAATTGAACTCAAAGATTAAGATTTGAACTGCAGAAACAAACATTATTTCCACCACAGTCCATAACACAACCAGTTCCTTTTTTTTTTTAAAACTAAAATTTTCAAGAGACAGTCACATTAGATTATAAAGCCATAAATCATAGCACTTCAAGGAAGCCATATCCGTTTGAATTAAAATTTGTGCATTATTATCAACAGATATGAACAGGTGCACTATTTCTCTGACTGCCAGAAAGGATCCAAATTCATCATGGTTTGTATTTTCTCAGATTATATCCCAGCTCTACATTTTCTCTAGTGGCAGTTCATCTTCTGCAATCACAGTAAAATTTGTTCCCAATGATACTGTGTGACAGCTGCTACACATGGCATCAACATGCATACTGGCTGTGGTAATCACCACAAACAAAATTAAATGCTACAGAGTGGTACAGATTTGTAGTGCATGCAGTTGGTCATTTTGTTCAAATGACAGTATCATTATACGCATTAAAATACTAGAATTCACTGTGGTTTAGTTCTCTAACCGTGCAAATCCCTGAACTGGATAAGCCTTGAACACTCTTTACAGAGACGCCGACACCTCAAGAGCAAGAGTGTTATTAATGACACAAAGGTTTCAGGCAGACACAAAACCTGTAAAAAATTAATCTCCACAAAATAACATTTGGACAATGTTATTTTAAGAATAACCGTATGAAGGTTGGATGCACCATCCATAATTCTACTGGATAATATCCCATAATTCTGAAAAACCCATTTCTTTTGCCACATTCACATAAAAGTAGCAGCACATGCATTCAGCTACACTGCATCGCTTCAGAAGGCAGTAACCGCCTGGAGCTTTGCAGGAGCATCTCAGGATGGAGATTGGAAGAGCAGGCAGGTACACTGGAAGATAACAAGTTGGGTGAGGCAAAAGGGATTATAGAGACAAAATAACTGAGAGATTTAGCTTTGAAAAAAATCTAAAATATTTCCAATAAATAAGGTATGTCTATTATTTTCTTGCAGCCTATTTCATTACGTCAGATACCCTAAACACTTGTATTAAGTTGGGTCACTCTTGCTGTCATGAAGAGCTCTTATTCCCCAAGAAAGCAACAGGGGATTCTGCATGATATATGTGCCTGAGCAGGAACACAAATGAGTGCCATATGCCTGGTCTTCCACAGTTGTGCAGTTAGGGTATACCATTATTAACATTTTCCACATTGCCTGTGAAAGGCAGTTACAGGACATACCTTTTATCTCTGCAATACTTGGTATCAATCATGACATGCTGAGAAAGCCTTTTAAACTCTATTTTATCCCTTAGTTTCAATGGAATTCAGAAGGCCCTTTTTTTACAACATTGCTTTTCTACAAAGCAATTTGTATCTAGTTTAGAGCAGTGTAAGAGTGCATCGTATCTCTCCTTCCTTACACAAAGAAAATAATCAATCTTAAGAAATCATCTAGACACACTCGATCATCAAAACACAATGTTATTAATTAATCTGCAAAGCATGGTATTTACATTTATGCTGTTGCTCTGGCTTCCACTAGCTTCTGAAAAGCAGGATGTACTTAGTGGCCTTCGAACAGTGTTGAGGCAGACACACCCAAATTGCTTGGCCAGTTTGCTCAGTGCTGCCAGACATTAGGATCCCAATACAGTCTATAGCAAGAAGCACTTAAAATATCTGTTAGAATATGTATACCAGAAAGACTGTTTCTGACCCAGAATCCAATTATAACTCAGAGAATACCTTAATATTATCACTGAATTTTTTATTCTATTTCCATCTGTCACCTTACAGTGATCTCCAGCCTGTTTCCTTCATATCTTCTATGCATTTCATTAAGTACTACTTCCTAAAACATTATTTCCATAATCAAACATGAGCACCTAATACAACAAAGCAACGTGCTGAAAGTCACTGGGGCAGAATTATAATACATAAAAATAGAATTCAGTTTTCCTTCTTCTCCAGTGATGTAAAGAATTAAAAACTTTTTTTTCTAGAACAAATTATTATGCTATGGGAGTAGCCCAAGCACTTATTTTCATCCATCTCCAGATTTCAGCACATTTTCCTACATGTGGTCAGATGATGATGTACAATGCAATTAGGAAAAGGAGTGATATTATAATTTAAATGTTATGAAAAAATCTCATGAAATGCTTACATGAAAATATGATCAGCATAATTAATATTTTTCTGGTCACTTGAAACAGACTAAATTCCCCTGAGAAATCCTAACAAAGCTGCAAAATCTGTGCTTGTCCAAGAAAAAGAATAGCACTGCTACCTCTCTCTATCACAGGGAGAACACTCTGCTCGGGTGCACGGGAACATGGGATTAGATGAAACTGGGTAGGTCCTCAAGTTCATTCCCAGTGAGAGCAAACAGTTATGCAATAGATCCACCAAACACTACTTTGGGCCACCTTTCATTAACAGCCAGAAGTTTAGGATCTGTTTCAAGCCTTTAAAAAAAAAAAAAAAAAAACCAACCAACCAGCAACCTTAAGAAACAACAGCAAAGCATTCCTGCAATTCACATAATGCAACAGAAGAACATAAAATGCCTGTAGCACAATGTTGCCTCTGGGATGAGCACATAAAAGCCACTGACAGGAGATGACAGCTTACAGGGAAATTTTGCAGTTCAGTTGCAAGTGTGCTTTCCCAGGCATCTCTCTCCTAAGGTTCAGATTTGTTTTTTCACATCCTGGTGAATGCAAAGAACAAACATGACATAAAAACCACATGTGAACCACAGCTTGACACTTCGCTACTGAGGAGCTGAGGCAAAGCCCACACATGCACAAGCTGCTAACATAGGAACATCAGACAGTGCAGGCTAATGTGAAGAAAAGGTAAAAACTTCTTTAGCCTCTCAGTGAATCCTCACCTAAGACAAGATCAGTCCAGAGGAAAAGCATTATGCTCTCTGGCACTTGAAAATTAAGAAAAGGTGAGAAAGGGGCATTGAAAAAGGATTCAGAGCATTTTCTCATCTGCAGTACCAAAGAAAGGTGATAATGTTCAGTCAACTGCAACTGTATCAGCAGCAAACTCCTGCAAGAGATTCACCTTGGTCATTATTAACTGCAGTGGTAGAAACAGTGCAGAATTTTGAGCTTAGCACATTGCTGAGACCTTTACCTGTTCCTGTACAAACTGGCCTGTCTCAGGCAGAACATGGGTGATGCGGATCTGTGAAAAGTCAGATCTACGAGGAACCTGGATAGACCTGTACAGTAAGAAGTAAATTCTGTCCACAGTTAACAAAAAAAAAAAAAAAAAGATTTAAACCAGCTGAGATGAATGCAGAGTATTAGATTTCTCATGTGTTTCTTTTTGCAGTCTTTCACAATGACATAAAGACGATTTATTTAACTGTCATGATAATAAATTGCACGTATGTGGGAGGGACACTACCACCAAAACACATTTCTCCATTTCTTCTTCTTTTCTACAGGTTCTGTTTTTAACATCCTAAAGCTGCATACTAACAACCTCATCCATAGAGTGACATCAGGTAAACTATGTTGATGAATCCCTTCATCATGTAATTTCCTGGGGAGATGCTCATTACATGTTTCTTCCAAACAAGCAATACAAAACAAAATGGCTTAGTAGGTGCAATTAAAATCTTGACATTCACCACACACAGTACTTACAGTTATTGTGACACTGAACACCATGCCACACTGCGTTCTGAATGCCACAAATGCTATACAGAAGGTATGTATTGCCCTACATGAAAGATGGAGGCATCGACGGTTTTCAGTTTATTATAAACAACGTATAATTCATTGAAAAGTAAAATCTTGCATTTGATTTATCTTTTCTTTTGTCTTCGGAATATATAGATTCCTAAGGAATAAAACTAGTATTTACTACAAGAGCTTTAATTTCATGGGGCAATTAAGGGACCACCCCTTTAATACTCCAAATCAAGTTTTGACCACATTATTGGCAAGCTGTACTTATTCCAGTCTTTTAATATTCTTTTTCCTAAAGAAATAAAGCTTGTACAATCATACTGTCATATTGCATACGGAGGCATGTAGCTGTCTCCCTTTCTCGAGCATACTGCATGAAGCCTACTGGCTTTTCACACAGTCCTCCCAAATTTGACATAGATACAGGTCCAAAAGCTTAAGTTCATTAGCAAAAGACTGACTAGGGAAGAGAAATCTAGTTAGTGCTCTCACTGAGGGAAAAGCTAATTTTAGCTTTTGTTAGACCCCACAGCATCCACACAGGACAAAGCCATTCCAAATACTGCAACAACAGATAAAACTTTAATCAGAGTTCTTGACCAATTCAGTCATGAAGTACCAAGTTACAGTTAACGAGACTGCATTTTGTCCTTGTTCAAAGAAGTGCTTGCTTCCTTAATGTTTAGAACCTCAGTTACCTGCAGCTTAGAAACCCCTCCAGGCCTTTTATATCCCCCAGGCCTTGAATAAATTCAAGGAGCACAGAATGATTAAATGGCTATTAAATAGAATGACTATAGCTGCGCTCCATGTTATAGGAAATCCTGGTGCATCACTTGGCACATACACCCTGTTCCTCAGGTACTCCCACAAAATGCCTTTGCCAGAGACAGAGACCTGAGCTAGCTGGATCTTTGATTAGATCCCATTCAGCCGCATTAAGGCTCTCATGTTTAGCAAATACTGGATAATTACATACTTTAATCAAAATTAAATTTCATTGACCTCTCTTTCAAGAAAAACTCAGACATTTGTTATACCTTCACTTAAATGAAATGCTGTCTGCATTTTTGTTGATAAAGTTGGTGAGGGGTCTGGAGCACAGGCCTTATGAGGAGCGGCTGAGGGAGCTGGGATTGTTCAGTCTGGAGAAGAGGAGGCTCAGGGGAGACCTTATTGCTCTCTGTAACTACCTGAAGGGAGGTTGTAGTGAGCTGGGGGTCAGCCTCTTCTCTCGTGTAACTGGTGATAGGACTAGAGGGAATGGTTTCAAGCTGTGCCAGGGAAGATTCAGGCTGGATATTAGGAAATACTACTTCTCTGAAAGAGTGGTCAGGCACTGGAATGGGCTGCCCAGGGAGGTGGTGGAGTCACCGACCCTGGAGGTGTTCAAGGAACGTTTGGATGCTGTGATGAGGGATATGGTTTAGCGAGAACCATTGGTGATAGGTGGATGGTTGGACTAGATGATCTTATAGGTCCTTTCCAACCTTAGTGATTCTGTGATTCTGTGATAATATTAAATAACGAATTGGTCAAAACTCCATGTTTCCTTTCCTGTAAGAGTTCTTCTATTGGCACAGAATACACATGGGACGAAGAACAATCCTGCTAATGAGATGATTAAGTAAGGCACAGCCTGATTGAAACTGTAAATGTCTGGGCTCAAATGAGGACTTCTCAGCCTACTTAAACTGACTCTCTAGAGAGTTTAGACACTCAACAGAAAAACCTGCAGAGGACGATCTATTCCTCCTAACACAGAGGAGTGCTGCAGAATACTGAGCTACTTTTTGTTAACATATAGAATTACAGAATACCCCAAGTTGGAGGAGACCCACAAGGACCACCAAGTCCAATTCCAGCCTTCCCACTGAACCACCAAAATTCAAACCGTATTTCTGAAAGCACTGTCCAAACTTCCTGAGCTCCAGCAGCTTGACACTGAGACTACTGCCTGGGAGAGCCTGTTCTAGTACCTGACCACCCTCTGGACAAGAAACTTTTACTACTGCCTCTACTCATATAAAGTACTCTTTCTCACACTTATTCCTCTTTCTCTCTTTTCCTGATGCTCTCAGATGCTTATCTTTAGTCAGTCATCTTTGCTGTAAGTTTCTTGACATTGTAATTGGATAATCTTCCAGATTCTGGGGCAACCTTTTGTCAAAGGAATTCCTGGGGCTATAATTCCTATTTGACGAAATCAGGAGTTACAAAGAATTGACTGTAGATATAATTCTTCGTTCACAGTAGAAATCTTGATTTAACAGAAACTATTTTTAAGGAACCCTGTAAAAACGCAGGCGTGCTTGTGCATTCACATTCCTGTATTTTATTTTCTGTCAAGCAAAACACTGAACTTATGAATATTGTGATTTCTTAGTGAGTCTCAGAGAATTTGGATCTTAGCCTACACACTTGCTCGTTCAACTGTTGACAGTCCACATGCATAGGCACTATTTGAACTTCCCCTAATCATTTTCATTTTTTGCACTCTTTGAGCATGCACATGGCTCATAGTTGCATGCAAAAGCCCTACATCTATCAACACCCTCCCAAGTCGGGCATGCTCTGATTGCTGCCAGGGAGGGTATCACAGATCTCCAAACATCACCACCCACTCGTGCCACAGTCAGCCCTTGCACTAATGCAGGAGATGTCCAGGGCATCACATAAAGTAAGACACCCTCCTGATGACAGCCAGTATTTCAGGCTACTCTGAAGACTGCAGCTAAGCTGAAGACATGGCCTGCTCACAGCCAGAAGTGTCCATCAGGAGCATTCAAAGGAATGAGTTTGGGTATCTAAGAGCTAGGTCATCTTAGAAAGGGCATCTGGGGCTCTGAAAGGTTGAATGGGATAAAACTCACATCATCATTTACTACACCACATATTTTCTATTTTTCATCTTTAGTTTTACACCATCATTAATGACCTGCAACTCACAGTGCTCTCCCTCCACCACCCCATTTTTTTTTTTTTTTTGCTCCAAAAGACCATTATGAATAAAAAGTGAAACGAATGTGCTTTTTTCAACAGAAAGACTTTGTAACATATAGCATCTGCAGTTTTTTCATTTCCCCTAGTACTTTGTCATCAGCTTTGAGAGTACAAACCCTGTCTCTGCCTTCATACAGCACCATTCCACTCCTTGTACCACTCTCACAAATATGTATACACATTCTTCTTCAGTTCAAGAACTCAAAACAACAAATCAAAAACAAGCTGAATTAACATTACCCTATGAAGGCAGGAATGATTCAGCTCTTCAAAGACATAGTAACACAGAATGTTGCATCTAAAGCTACATAGAAAGTAACTACAACAGAAGATTCTAACAGACAGCTTCAGCTGTAAGAACAGTGCAAGTTCCCAATACACCTTTACTTGCTTCCTTTTTATAAGGCTGTCATGGATGAACTAACACCAGCTTCATTTCTATTTTCAAAAGTTCTTTCACTTTGATAACTGTATTCCTCTTGTTAAATGCCAGCCATCAAAACTTGAGTATTTAAGCCTGATATTCATTTTATAATAAACCTACATTACATGCAAATCAGAGATGAATATATGCTATTTTAGCACTCCTATTGTGCGCATTACCTTAGTCCTAAAGGACTTCAGAGAAAGACTCAGTGGTTTTAGGATTAATATATAAATGATAGGTTCTTGCCATCCATCCCCTCACTGACTGTAATGGAATGATTGCTTTCTTTTCCCTTCGGTGGTGAGTGAACAATATTTTCAGTAAGAATAAAAAGTTGATTCAGCAAATTAATCAGGGAAAGGCTGAGGCTAGTCTTGGGATCTCATCAGGCTGGCTGTTAGCAGCATCAGTCTTACTGTATTCCTTCTTGCTCTAAAATATTTATTCACATATGTGGAAAGGAATGAATTAGAATGGTGGGAATTCCACTGCTAGAAGTGGAGAATTAATAACGTTAAGTAAGCGAAAAGCAATAATGCTATGTAAACTCTGACCATACTCTCAACTACATCTGGCATAGGTTGCTAAAATGATGAATTGTGAAGATCTTCTTATACAAGAATAGCTCCTGATAGGAAATTTGGAGGCAAACAAGTTCTTTTGCACGAGTTGAGCTCACTCGCAGAGATGAATGCTTGGTGTTTCATAAATCTTGTCTATGTTTCAGGGTTCAGTTAATTAACCAGAAATCCAAAAAAGCAGTCACTGAGATAAAAACTAATCTGTCCTGTAGACAATAAAATTGTACTTCTTCCAACAGGAAAGAGTCACAATCTACAGTTTGTAATTTAAAAAGTGACAGCATAGAAATACACTCTCAGAGTCAGTGAATCTGCATTCCTAGTTGTATGTGAAAACCTGTATCTCCTAATTGAAGAGATAAACCATATTTGTGACTGTATTTCACTGCTGTTAGTTACTCTTGCAGTGCCAGGACAGTCAAGACAGAGTGAGCTAGAGCAGAGATTATGCACATCAACAAGAGGAACATTTACTGAAGACCAGTGATTTCACTTGAATAAATCCACTTCAGATGAAAGAAAAATTACACAGTCATCAATCAGGATACCACCCAAAAGAAGTGGTAAATTCTTGAGTAAAATAGGATGGTGTATATGGAATCCAACCTTGACCTTTGAACTTGGAACCTGTACAACCACTCAGTTTCCAGAGCATGAGCAAAGACTAGGAATGATACAGAATGCGAAGGGATCCTCCAGTGCTTAGGGCTGATCCCACATTATATCAAGCAAATGCACGGCACAGTCCCTTTCATAAACTGATCAACGGCCAGTTTGAGACTTGCTTTGTCTTAGTCCTTGGAAGCAGTAAAACTGCTTCTGATAAGTTCTCTTTGCAGTACCAGGAAAAGCATCATTAGGAATATCAATAATCATACATAGGAAAAAGTTAACTCACCCAACTGGGAATAGTCTCTAGCTATAAAATGCTTCTTGTGAGGAAGCAGCCTTAGTCTAGAAAACATTCTCCTCTCAGAGGCTAGCCCTTAAAGCAGCCCAGGGAGGGGTGGACCCTGAGTTCAGTCACCTCGGGAGCACAAGTGAATTGCTTGCATTTGTGCTTCCTGGGCCAGCCACCTCCCTCCCCTTTCCCTCCCCTCCCCTCTCCCACCAGGTGCTCAATCATCAGTTCAGGCTGTGACATAACAGTTCCCTTACACTGTGTTATCCTTCTCATGAATAAATAAATCAGGCAGAATTCAGGAACCCTATTCAGCACAACATTAAAATACACTCCTTAAGAAAACATAACTCCATTTTGTTAAGTGTTTTATTGTTACCAAAGAATCTCTCAAACTGGATGGGACTCACAAGGATCATCGAGTCCAAGATGAACATAATGTAAACTAAGGTTTATAACAGATAACAAAAGAAATCTACTCTGCTTTTTTTCCCCATTTTTATTTTTTTCTCTCCTTTCTTTCATTTCTCTTTTTCTCTCTTTTATTCTGTGTAGACTCTCTGGTACTGGATAATGAAAAAGGTATTTGGACACAGCCTGCACATTTTTTTCTATGTCTGTATAATAAATGAAGTAGAAAATGAGCAAAAGAAGAAAACAGAAGGCAGATCTCTACCCACCACAGAAGTCCTTGAATGCCTTTCACCACTCCTCCTGAGAGGCACCTGAGGAGCAGGTAGCCCAAAGGGATTTGTCACAAGCTTGTGATGCCTGTGGCAAGTATACATATGGGAACTGATGCTCTTCTATCAACTAACACATTTTTTGAACACAACCAAATGTTCTTCTTTCAGAAAACTGTCTCCTTTGTAATTGTTTATCACAGAAAGACAAAGAAAGCTAAGACAGTTAAAATGACCTTAGTTAATGAACCCTATAATTTCAAGGACATTGCTGTGGAGAACTGACCATTACCATTACTCTCTAATTAAGAAGTCATTCCACATCAGAATTGAACACTTGCCATTTCTTGAAATCCTTTTCCCCCCACTGTGCTCAGACCTTACCATGGTCCACATGGGAAGAAAATCATCTTCAAAGTCCTATGACTTCGTCTCCCTGCAGATATCACTATTAACTCATGTACATCTGATTAACTAAAATATCAAAGCAGTGAAACAATTTAGTCATGAAATGCCCATAAACGTCAATCAGAGGTCCTGAATTAGGCCTGCAAAAACTTTCCTCTGTCACCAATATTGTTCAGTGGGTTACTTAAAATAAAATAAAAATCTTTGCATTTAACTGAAGAAAAAATAAATCCATATATTTTTTCACATATTTTAGCAACAAAAGAATATATCTTGCTGATAAGATTGCTTATCTTGCTAACCCTGCTAAATAATTAGAATCTCATTCAGTGTATTGTATCTACTAGCTTCTTTAGGGTCCTACTTAGTAACAGCTTAACTTGTCACTTGGGTTGTGATTCCTTGAAATCTCATGCACTATAATACAGAAAAAAAACTCAATAAAAATTCAAACCATCATTACCTAATTTCTGTAAACTCCTCCATTAATTTACTTGCACCAAAATGTCAGCATTCATAGAATCATTCATAGAATCATGAGAAGCTTTCTCACATGACATCTCTATGAAAAGCTTGTTCTTGATCTAGGTCCAGCCTCTATGTACTTGACATTTTCATTCATTTCTGACACTATTTTTACAAGCAGATTGAAGCTAGATATATTCTTTCTTATATGTCTACGCACTGACGAGGGAGTCTTGATTATTGGCAAGAAATACTACATACTCTGTCCTATATTAATGTTACAGAGCATCCACCAGGTTGGCTTCACCTTCTCAATTCTGTGAAAGGGACATTACACTTTGGAAAAAAAAAAAAAAAAAGTACTCTGGAAAAAAATAAAATAAAAAAATTAACCAATTAAAATAATTTAACTGAAATTAAATAATATTTCTACTTCCTGAATAAGCTCTGAAAGGATTTAATAAATAAAATACTACAATATAATGGAAGCAATTTTGAGGTCTGACAATTCTTATAAATTGAGCAGTGCTATTATCTGCACTTCATTAAGTGCATTAACATGTTGGGTAAAATACTTATAATCACATCACTCAACTTACTGGACTTAGAAAATGTTGAAATGCATCTGACAACAAATCCAATATTCTAATAAAATATATTACAGTATACCTGCTATAGTACACAGTAAAGTTCTGCCCTCTTTTGGCTAGTATCTGAGCATGCTAGTGAATAGTGTCCCTGGCTTATGGATTTGTGCTTTACACTGGTTGTCCATGGGAAATTCTTAAAAAGTCATTTTATGCAAGAGGGATGGCCCTTAAGACATGCACAGGTTCTGCTGAGATACATGGCCCCTCATTTTACACAGAGGGGCTTTAATGGTAACCATGCCAAACCTGCGTTTAAACTTCGATAAAACAAAGGGTTTTTATTTCCTGGGACTGTGCAAAATCATTCAGTCACATTTGGAACCTTTCTACAAAAGGTGCCACTATGAATTTCTCTGCAACCCAGATACCACTGTTGAAGCCTAATAATCTGCAGTTCCCTCAAAGGCTATAGGCTCCATTGATGTCCTGGCATGTGTATGCTGTTTTATAGAGAGTAGACAGTGCAAAAGGGAAACACAAAGAGCCCCTTAAAATAAAAAGGAGCAAAGATGAAGGTGGGAATAACTACAAAAATAAGTAACTTCTCATGAAAATTAATTAGGACTTTCTGTTACCATTCTTGAATGAAAACGGATCTTGCCTTGCTGAAAATAGGTGTGGTTTCAGTCCATAGGGTTTAATAACATTCAGCAAGTTATTGGTATAAATGTTTGCAGGAATCATTGAGGTCTTGGGATACTTTTGTTTTTCTTGTTCAACCCCCCCTTAAACATTTACAAACTCCATATCTGCATGCACTTGAATGGTCTCCAGTCTCAATTTGGGAAAGAACAACTGCCCCACTCTGGTTTGCAAGGTTTATGAATTTTTGTTCCTCCTCCTATGACCAATCACAGCATTTTGGCAACGACCCAAGGAGAAGCTGACTTATGAAGGCCACTGAAGGCTATGCTGTAGGTCTGAATATTTTGCTTAGTATATATATGGTAGAAAGTTTTTCTAGAAGCATACAGCTACAGCAGTACACAGGGATTTACCTGCATGACACCTCTGCTATCAAGGGTATTGTTTTGTAATTCATTCCCTTGATTAATTGTCTAGTCAAAATATCTTACTTTAATTAAGTGTTAAAGAAAGAGACTGGCATTTTTGTTAGAATATCAGCACTTGAAACAATTAGCTCCATTTCAGTTGCTTCTAAAAAGTGATGAAAATTCACTCATCATTCTATACTGAAGAAATGCTAAACGGTAGAGGAATAAGCAACACTTTTTCCATCATAGAAAGTCCTTGAGAGAATACGTTTTGACCAAAGTGAGAAAAAATAACTTTTTTCTAATCAGCAAAGTTTCACAATATACATATTACTGCCATCCAAATTTTTAGTTTAGCATCACAGCTTGTAATTTGCATAAAAATCACACATTTCTGAAAGAAAAAAAAACTTCATGTAGGAGTATTTCCAACTATTAGTGAAGCATACACATATGCTTGCTTTTTTTCTGTAATGAGTAATAGTAGTTCTTTGAAATGTATTCTTTGAACAGAATTCTTTGGAGCTCTGTGGGCAATTAACAGAATTGAAGGAATGACTTGTAGCTGACTAAATGGGTTACCCTACTCTGAACATGTGCAGGCTCATGCAAGCATTCAAGAGAGAGCTACTGCTAAGTTACACCACTACAAGTTGATTAACAAATATCTGCTTACTTTGACTCAGAGCACAGTATGGTCCTCCACTCTTCAACACAAGAAAGAAAGTAAACATAGTTAAACAGAAGTTTGATTTGAATTTTTCAATCAGACATTTTTATCTTATAATCTTTCGAGTACATTGTCATCATTACACATTCGACTCACTCAACTCTTCTGCATCATGAAATGAGCAAAGCTTAAGCGCTTTGTACAGCAGTCAGTGACAACTGCAAAATTTTGTTTTTTCATATAGGCCATGGATACTTCTACACTGTAAGGGGAAAAATAGGAAATAATAATGTTTTCTTTTCAGATAAAAAAAAAAAAAAAAAAAAAAAAACAACAAAAAAAAAAACAATCACAATTCATCAGCTTTAACAGTTTCCTAGGTCTTGGTAGAACTGCCCAGAAATACAGATGACTTATCATGCACATGCAAATTTTTTAATTATTTTCAGAACAGAAATTTGGCATACGGTCAAAGGAAGAAAGGAAGGAAAGCTGATTCTTTGGGAGCAATAACCTTTACGATTTCTTTTCTGACAGAGATTACCATTTAGCCTAAATTGAAGCATATTTTGAAAACAAATAGCTTCAATTTTATTTGTTCATTTTTTTGTCTATTCAGTATCAGAATATATCGTTGCAAAGACATCAGATTAAATACTACCTTTCTATTTCACAGGGTTTTTTTAATAAAATTATAATGAAATCTGAACAAAACATTATTCACTTGAACTTTAACACAGAAAAAAATTTGCACAAAAAAAATTAATGCAATATTTTGCATCAATTCACGGTGAGATTACCAGCAGCCAGGATTTCTCAAAAAAGAGAAATCCCAAGTTGTGTTTAGGGCTGATCTAAAACTTGAAAGACTTCCATCCAGTTACATGGGCTTTTTATGTGACTAAGTCTGTTGCTTCAGGTATAGCAGTATGATAACACAAATTTAACTTAGCACATTTTGAAAGTTGCTAACTTTGATGTTCAAACTACTAGCTCTACATGTTCAGTAACAGATAATAAGATCCTATGTGATAGGAAAATGATGCGTTTAGACTGTCTCGAAGAATAAATGTACTCATGAGGGCCATGCAGGCACAGCAGATAAATGTATAAGTTCATATCTCCCTGCATTCTGTTATCGTCAGTACTTATTTAAAACGTAATGGTAGTTATTACCAAAACAGACATTATCAGTCTTGCATATAGAATTTCAAAGTTCATAACAGAGCTTTCAAAAGAAATACTCCAGGAACTTGAAATCAACAGGCACAAATATAGGGGTGAGAGGATGGAAGAGTCCTCTACTTGACAAAGCAACGAACAGAGTCAGAAGTCATTACTGGAAAAGGCTAAAAAATGTATGCACTGCAACTGCCTGGTATGGCTTGTGCTGTATGACACAACGTTCTTCAGGGGAGGGAAAGGAGGGCAACAGTACTGAGCAGAGAGATGGGGAAATCTGAAGATGATATAAAATTATTTGAAATAATAAAGAACAGAGAGAGGAGACAGATTAGTTTCAAAGCTTGATAAACAACTATATCAGTGAAAAATTATCAACTATTGACAAATGCAAGGGAGTATACACTGGCAGGAATGCCTGGTATTGTTCACACACACCATTGAGCTCTAAATCAGCTGTAGCCATTTGTTAATAAACCTTGAGCATCAGAACAGATAGCTTTTGGAAATAATTTGCCTGATACTCAGCAGCCTACAGAAAAAGCTTACAATTTGTCAGGATACATAAAGAATAGGGCTGAGAATGAGATTACAATGACACTACATTAGTCAACAGCAGGTCATCACTTGGAGTGTTCAGCCATGGCTACATAGTTTAACATAAATACAAATGAAATAAGAAATCCAGAAACTGACAGTAAAAACTACTATACTGCAATTATTTCATATATTCCAAATTAGAGTTAAGTAGAAAAGTATGTTACTATGGAGCTTAACTGGATTCTCCTACCTACCACTCCTAATATCAAAACAAGAGGACAAGTGAAGTTAAAAAGAGAAAATTATGGATTTAAATGCTTATAAACTGCCACGTTTTGAGAAATCTATGTACCAGCGACTAAATACCCAGGGTTACAGAACACTATTTGGATAGGTAATTCTGCCAGTGACTGAGAAGTCTCATCCATATAATTGAGGCCACCACTGGAGACAAGATATTGACCTGCAGTGTCAGACTCAGCCCAACAGTTCCAGTGTTTCATTGCTTAAACCGCAGGTATAGATCTTGAAAGTGCTGATGCAAAGAAAATCTTGCCAATACTCAATCATAGGCATCTCTCACAAATGACAGTTAAGAGAGACTCTTCTCTCTTAAAATTTAGAAAGCAAGCCTGCAAAAATGTTTAAAACTACTAGAAAACAATGGAACTCGGGACAGCAGACAAACAGAAAATGCAGTTTTCTAAGCAAACTCAATTGGCAGAACTTCTCTTTACCAATCTGATTTCTTAACATCAATAAGACTACTGACTCAAAACTAGTGAAGCAGAAGCAAGACTACAGTTCAAATACTGTGAGCCCTCTGATGTGCTGACAAAAGAGAACACATAAATACAGTCCAAGTCCATATCTCCTTGCTTATTCCTTTCACCTCTGCTCAGATGGTGCCTTATACACAGGTGCTCCTTACCAAAACTTTTATATGCTGGAAAAGCAGATCTATTAAAAGTTATCTTGGCAAAGTTCACTCACACAGCCTTTCATCAAGAACATGCCAATGCCTACATATTTCAACTCAATTCAAGTTGGACTCAATGCAATTATTCACACCACCTCTGTGGAAGTGACAATAGCATAAATCTGCAACAAATACAGGACAAAGGAGATCTTAGTTCCTTACAAAGAACAACAAATCTCACTCTTGATACAGAATCTGTGAAGGATCTGGGACAGAATTTCCTTTGCAGGTTAAGCATAACCACCATGAAAATAAACTGTAAAGTATTTCCCACAGTTCTCTTCTGTCTTACACCACATGAAAATCACAATGTAAAAACAAACACGCTTATTCAGACTGCAAATCACACTGCATGTTGTTCATCCTTCACCTTCTAGCATCCCCTTTACAATTGCTTCCACTTAAAACAATAACATTTTCTGGGATTAACTTTGTTAAAATCTACTTGCTTTTAATGGGATTGTGCGAAATTTGGTCATAAACAACTAGAACGGCTACATTTTAAATCACAAGTTTCCTAAATTTGCTTTCACTGAAGCTTTTTCATTATGTGTGAATTATTTGCTCTGGGACTCTTTCTAGCAAAAGAGAGTTGCAAAATATAGGAGAAGCTACAGATGCTGCAGTAATACGCACTAATAAAAAAAGAGTAGCGCTTGTGAAATTAAACTTCAGTCATCATAAAGATCTGGTAGTAAATTTATATATGTACGTATACATATACATATACACACATATTTGTCCTACCTCTTATTTCAGAAGTTTTAATAATAGATCATATGTCCAGAAAGTGCCCTTATAATAATCACAGAGGTCTGATCTCAGGTATAACACATACTAAAGTTTAAGCAGCAATTTCTGTATTTGGCCCAACATATTGTGAACTTCCTTTTAGAGAGATTTTTCCCATTGATTTAAACACCAAAGAAATATATCAGTATCCTTAGTGTTCCTTAATGCTTATACATATCTGACACTAGAAAGCACACCTTACATCTTATTTGAAATTGTTTCCCCTTTAAACTACTGACTTGTTTATGGTCACTGAAATCTGTAATTCCCAACCACTGCTGTAAAGACCACTACATTTGAAAAAACACCTATGAAAATTCATATTCACTTTGATCACCACACACTGCATTTCAAAAAAGCATGCTTTTAATCTAGTTGGGTTGCTCTCTTAAAATTAGCACTGACACATGTATGTTTTTATTTGCATTTCTACATTTACAAATCTTGAACTAAGTTACATGACTAAGTTAAATGGCTCTACAAATAAATCTTTGCACTAAAAGTGCTGCCGAGATACTAGCTGGCTTCCTGGATATTTTTAATATTCTTTGAATTTATGCTTACAATCAAGGCAAATATCTGATGTTTAAATGGTGGATGGTTTTTAAGTGAAGAGAAAAAATAAGTCAGATAATCCAATGCCTTCCCTAGTCTTTGCAGCAGTAAAGTTCAATACAATGTACACATAAAGGTGCAGAGTTCCTCCATATTATAATGAGTTTTTTAACATTTAATTTGTGGAGTTTTCTAAATTCACAGTAAATTCCACAGTAGGCATCACTGTGAAAACATAGTGTCCTTGCTCTGAGGAGCTTATTTGTCTCTGCTCTCCAAGGGCTGGCTGTTATAAGAAAAATGAAATCAGCTTCAGACACAGAAGAGAGAGAATATCACAGCTATTTGGCAACTGTATCACATAAAAGGAGGTAATGAACTCAGTCTTGACCTCAGTTCACACACCAGTTGGCTTGAGACGATAAACATCAGTGGACAAGACCAAGCGGGAAGTGTGAGGTCTTCCTACTCCAAGCCTTGTTGGCACACCCAGAGGAGATCTTCCTGCGCATTGAATCCTTTGCTAAACCCCATGAGGTTCAGGGAGGTATGTACTGACTTCTTTCAGTTTCAAGCACAGTACATAAGTCTCCACTTCTTGCACAGGACTGCTTTCAAGAATCAAATTGCAAACTGTCTCCTGTGGAACAGAAATTATTTGTACTAGTAGGAGAACAAGAGCATACAACCTCATCTCTTGTAGGACAGAGACAGTATCTATCACCAGCTCCAGAATAAAATCTCCTCCGGACCCCCTCTGCCAGCTCGCATAACAACTTCATTCACTTCAGAAGTGTTAAAGTATAATGGTGCTTTTGAACATGTGACCACACTGCTTAGTGTGACCTCTGAGCAAATTATACTGTCTGTAAATTACCTGCAGAGCATCTCCAGCTTTCTTTGCAATGGTTTCCAGCAGTTTTAATATATTTCTTGTCACAGTTGCTTAAAAAAATATTTGTTTGAGGGATATTATTTCTTGAATTTGTCACAAGAATGAGAAATCTGAATGGAATACAATTCTTATCCAGATTATGAGAGCATTGGTGCCATGCCAGTTAAGGAAGTGAGGTTTGGCTAACATCTTCAATGCAGTCCACTGGATAGTACATACTCTTCAAGTCAAAAAGGTTAAAAGAACTCAGATCTACAGAAGCTTTCTGCCTTTTTTTCCCCACTGTAGCTAGTGAACTTTCTACATGTTTAAAAAGTACCTGAACTCACTCACTGAAGTGTGAAGTCCTCAAGAGCTATTAAAGAAGCCCCTCTTCTAACAATCACAGGAGGGTCACAGTGTAACAGAAAAGTGCCAATGTGCTTACTGCTCTGAGATACTGCCTTAAAGTTATTGAGATAGATAGACAGACAGATATAAAATTGAACCTGAAGAACACCATACCAATTAATATCTCTGAGAGAAACCATAATGGTCCTTCATTGCAAATCCTTTTATCAGGTACTAGTTAGTACAAATATTAAAAAATACTGGAATTATTTTCCAGCTACTGCAATATTAATACACCTACCATCGGATTTCGTAATTTTTCAAACATTACTTTGAAGATCCTGTACCCAATTATGTAGTGTTATTATTAATTACAGCTTGCAGCTTGAAATAAAGTCTTATCAATAGAGTTCAGCTGCATAAATATAAAAGGAAAACTTAAAATTGAATTAAACTGTTTCCTCTTTGTAAGAGCATGTTGGAATATTATTAGTTGGGAAAATTAGGTAAGTGTGAATTCAGTATCTAAAGCAGAAATACCTCTGGGAAAAAGGTTACATTTTATATATTGTATCTCTTCAGTCTTTGCGCTGCAAGATTTCTCCTATTAAATATTATTTGGGTGGAGGGGGGAAGAAAGAGGGCAGAAAAACGAGTCTATTCATCAGCTTACCTAATAAGATATAAAAAGCTTTAGCTTGATACCAGAAGCATAAAAAAGATTACTGCTAGATACTTGAATTGAATTAATCTAAATAACAATCAACTTGCTTATTTCTAAATTATCAATGGATCATCTAAGTGTAGAGGAAAGGTTATACACTTCAGAGGTTTATTTTCCTGTACATCCCTCCCTCCTCGCTTGCTGCTAAACTTTCAATTTATCCACTGAAACCTTAGAAGTACAAAAGATATTAAATGCATGAAGTAATCACAGATTTTTGAGTAAAGTAGAGATACGCTGAACAACTGTAGACACACACAAAAAGACCAAGACAAGGTGACCTAAGAACCTTACTGAAGACAAACATTTTCACAGACAGTTCTCCATGTAAATAAAACACAGCTAGATGTGCCGAAATCTAGAATAATTTCAATAAAGCTCCTGTCACATTCATTTAGTATATGATATTTCTTTAAATTAAGTACATAGTTATCAGTGTGATTGTAATGGTAAAATATTATGAGGGACCATAAACGGTCCTCAGAAAAATGCTATTAACTGCAATATATCAGGATAAAAGGTAGGTAAAACTACAACATTCTGTTTCTAAAAAGCAAGCAAGCAAGAGTACATTTTGATAAGAACTACACAGTTTTCTTCTGAGGCAAAGCTGCAACAAAGCTGTCATTTTGCCTCAGACAAAGATCTGGTCCAACGTTCTCTTTGCTACAGCTTTTACACCTCTGGCAAGATGTGCAATACAAACAGATAAGCTAATACAGGCAAGCAATGCTAAATTTCCTAATCTATTCTTAATGAGCAGTTACAGTTCCCTTCCTCTATCATCTTTACCTACTCTTTCAACACTATTTTGTAAGTGTTCCACCACAACTACCCAACAGCACTTGTGTCAATTTTTCCATTGACCACTAATAGGGATAAAATCTCTCATGTAGATTTCTTCCATTTTTCAGTACAACCACTACACTAACCGGGTGAGTATTTTGATCCCAAATACATTTTTCTGAATAAAATCGTTTTGTATTCTGTAAAAAAAAAAAAAACAAGCAAGTGAAAAGAGTGCCATGACTTTATCTCTGATGGTAGATTTATTTGGTACATAACAGCAGAGAGAATAAACTATTAAAAGAAAGTGTGATTAGAGACTTCTCAACATCTATTTTGTCAAACATCATTAACAACAAAGTAAGTAGAAGAACAGTATACAGCATGACAGTTTAATGAGGACTTGGTAAGACATCCTTGCTTCTACTCTTTCCTCTTTTTAGTTTCTCTCAGTGAGCCAGTTTCTCTCCACTTGGTGCTTAAACTCTTAACCATTACCATACCAATCCACTCCTTCAGTCAATGTACCAAAATGATCTGATTATCATGCCAAAATGATTACAACAATATCATTGATCAACTTTGTAATGGGAGTAAAAATACTATAATCATTGTCTTCAAACAATAATGCATGGAAGAGCAAGTTG
Organism: Pavo muticus; assembly: GCA_016647715.1. Lineage (NCBI taxonomy): Eukaryota > Metazoa > Chordata > Aves > Galliformes > Phasianidae > Pavo > Pavo muticus. Next base: position 77,482 of record JACDJE010000531.1, on the reverse strand, counting down.
GAATAAGTATCATTCTCTATTCTCCTTGCAATCATTGCCATGTAAATTACTTAATTTCCAGCTATCCTTTGTCCCAGACAGGATTTTTGTCAGTAAAATGAGGGCAGGTTTTGATATGTAATATATTCTGTGACATGTCACGGTGGCATCACTTTGACCTTTTCAGTACTCCACATTTCATTCAGGAGCCTGTTCCATTTTGCATCTGCTACTGATCAAGAAACAGAAGTTGAACAGAAAACCCATCAAACTATAAGTTACATGTAAAGACTCAAGATCATGAGTGCTTGAAATAAGTATGTGAAATTATTTTCTATTCTGGAAATATTTTTACCCATTATTCCTTCTTAACTGCCTGGAGAAAAAAAATGGAAAAAGAAAAGAAAAAAAGAAGATGCACGCTTGCATATCTATAGTTTCAAAACTCACATCCTCGCACGTCCTCGCAGGCACTGAACTTTTTTCAGAAGTGAATGCATCCATTTCTTTCACATCCCCTCCTCAATTTATTGCTTTCCATTGTGCTTATCTTCACATTTATTTTTCTTCCAGTTGTTGGTTACTTACCTTCAGAAGGATGTAAAGAATTCAGAAAGCTGTCCTATGCATTTGTATGCCAGCATCACAAGGGGAGCAATGTCCTTATTAGGTTCTTAACACACATTTTATTAACATGGAGCTGGTATGTTTTCCCGTTTTGTGTCCAGTTGTATATCATGTGAGGATTTTTATAAACCTACCTACTTAGATTCTATAATCTCAGGCCTTGTAATCAGATGCTACTTGAACTTTCCATTTTAAAAGTGTTTCCAGCCCTGTGGTTTAGGTGAAAAGTCAGAGGACAGTGAATAATAGAATTAGGCTGAAAGGCACATTAAAAAATCATCCAATCCACCTCCCAGCCTCAAGGAAAAGCTAAGTACACTTATATAATCCTTGGGCAGGTGTTTGTCTAATGCATTCTCCCAGATTCTCAGTGATGGAGGCTCCAAAACAACCCCAAGCCATCTGGTCTAAGGCTTTAATATCTTAACCATTAAAAAGGGCTTTCTTCAAATCTAAACTGATCTAAATCTAAACTGATCTCTAATGCTGGAGATTAGTTCCATTATTTCTCTTCAAACACACTGGCTTTGGATGAATGCGTGTTCCTCTACCTTTTCGTAAAAGCCATTTGTCTGTTTGAAAATATTATTTTCCATCATCTACCTAATCAGCTCTTCTTCAGACTAACAAACCACGTCACTCAGCTGTTATGTACTGACCACATTTTCAAAATCTAGGCCTTGCTCTCAATTGTAGATTCTCTCACCCATTGTGAAGTGAGGGTTAAAACCTGTATCGTGTCAAAACGAAGTTTCATAATTACCAGGCAAATTAGGTGATTACTCAAATTATTTTAAAGATGATACTCTTGTCTGTGTGTCCCAGTATGACAGGAGAAATATAGGCAGGTTATAATTTCCTATCACACTTAGATCATTTTTGAGATAGCACTGTCTAATCAATCTTTTGCCTTTCCTCATTGTACAGACGCGTGTTGCTGAAGCACAGTGCCTTGCATTTGTCTTTTAAATCCATGCTATTTTTGAAGACCACAGTTTCATACTCTCACTTTCTCTTCCAATACATTCCTAGTCTTTCCCAGCTTGAAGTTACCTCCAGATTTTGCAAGTACATTCTTCATTCCAAGTCCATCTGGACTAAACATGAAAATATTGGCTAGTATCTGATCCAGTAAAAACCCAAGCCAAACACCACTCAATGCATTCTTCCTTTAAAACAGAAGCCATTAATAATTACTCTCTGAGCAGTTTTCTAAATAGGCCTGCATCCAGTGTATAACATTTTCACCTGATCACTATTCCCAAATTTGCTTAGGAGAATGCTGTATGCAACAGTTTAAAAACATTACTAAATTAAAAAACATGATCCTCAGTGTTTCTTCTACAGCTGCAAACCTATTATCCTGTAAAAAAAATATATTAGATTTTTTTCAGCCAATGAACTACTCTGTGAATTTCTGGAAGAGCCAATCTAGTCACTGCAGTATTTGACACAACAGATGAACCTTGTCTTTCTGATATGAAGTGTGGACGAATTACCCATGCCTTTGCTAACTCCCAAGTCAAACCACTGCAGTGTAGTTTGGCTCACCCAGGAAGATACCTAGGATCTAACAGTACTGATTTGAAGGTAGAAACAGAATATTTGTTAGTTAACTGATCCAGTAAGTTATACACATGACTTCCCTAAGTGGCACGAATTGCTGCATTTTTGTCTCACTGCCAAGTTGCTGTGAGTAATCAGCAAATTTTATGGTTCAACTGTAAGTACCTGAAATGCACATGCAACTTTCCATATGATTGAGATGTTATACATATGATTGAGATGGAATATTTTCTCACCCAAACTGACTTGAAAGAGACAGAGTTCATAGGTACACACTCCGAAAATCAAACTCAGTAAATTAACCCAGGCTATGAAGGACAAGAAGGCTGCTTGCAAATTACTGTGTTTTTTTAGAAAGGATACTATTTTGCCATTTAACATTTTAGTTAGTGGAAGACCAATTTATCCTTCTATCAAACCATCTGCTACTTGTCATCTTTATTCCTTGGTGTCCAAAACCTACTGCTCCAGAGAAATAATCAATTTTACAGGCCAGAAATAACTACAGTAGTGAGGAAAAAAAAAGAAAAAAGAAAAGATCAAAAGAATTTAAAAATAATTCTCACAATAATGTCTGTATTTACACAGCACATTTCATTCTGAAGGAAAAACAATGAGAGCATGTATTTGTACTTCACAGACTTCTTCTTCTTGTTCAAATTCACCGAAAATAAAAACTCGAGATGTATCCATGCCGGAACAAGGAAAATGAGGTCTCACTGGAATACGATTTTCCTAAGCTAACTCAATTGCACTTCCTCTAATCTGGCTCTAATGCATTCGGTAGTTGCTTTCTGCCCCAGTTAATAGTTTCTTAGTATACATTAACCTTAAGTGACAATAGCGAGACTTATCATACTTGCCAACTCCATCAAGAAGCTTTTCTTTTCCAAAAGGGGTATGAGGCACACATTTTTTGCCTCTCTCAAGCTGTTCTTAAATTAGTACTAGAACTATTACCTTGGCAGACTGACAAACAGCAAAATCATCTGTAACCCCCTCCACTTGAGTTCACCGCATGCACTTACAGGTGTTGTGATCATCCTGCACAGAACCAAGCAGAGCTCAGTGATGATCTGCCAGCTATAAATACAAAACCCGACAAGTGTACACTTACCGATTTCCCTAGAGATCTGGGTGAATGCCTCTACGCCTCTCTCTCCATAGTTTCCTTCTGAAGCCAAGGTTGACACATAGTTCCACCCAAGAGCAGTCACGATGTCAACCATGGCCTGCGCTTGGTAGGAGTCAGGTGGGACCACTCGAGAGAAGAAGTCATACCTGGTGTTATCGCTCAGTTCTGGAGCTGTAGATGCATAGCTGATTTGAGGTATCTGGAAGTAAAACAACAAGTAATGCAAGACTATACAGTATCATTTCCCTCCCTATATGTATGTGTTCAAAAGGCTTAAAATAGATTATGCACATGCACTCTGCAGAACTGAATATCTTGTTTTAATTAAATCAACTGATCAGAAAGCAGCTCAGATTTTGTAAAATGCCAGTCAAGTCTTAAATAACACTCTTAGTAAGAAATAACGCACTCTGCTTTGCTCCAGATGTCACGATTGTTGACGTGTAAGCGTAACAACTTCTTTTGTGATCCTGGCCATGACAGGAACAGATTTTTTTAGAGGAGGGATGCTTAGTACTACTACAGAAGGTAAGAAGGTCACATTATTGATGTCTGTGATTCTTAAAAATGCCACACTTCAACTTGATGATGTAGATTATTTCCATTTTCTTGTTTTATCTATGTGCATACCTGTATGCGTGTTTTTCCACTTTCTTTCTGGATACCAAATACCAAAAGCTATCTGATAAAAAATACACAACTGTATATATGTATATAGTCTTCATACAATATAAATTCAGAGAAGGAAAAAGGATGCAATGAAGGTTTGTAGTCCTTCATTTCAGTACTCTTTGTGGAAACAAAAAAAAAAAAAATAGACAATATAACCAGTAAATAATTGAAATACACTTAAAAAATAAATTAGCACTCTTATCTTCAGTAAATGATTTGTGAGGGTCCAAATGAAGCTGTCAATAGGTAATATTCAATTATTCTGAAAAGTATTTTGGTTCAACAAAGTTTAATTAACATTTAAAAAGGGAATGATTTTCTCATTTACAATGATAAGATAGATTAAACAGTCACTGGCTTAAAATGAAAGATACCACAAATATTTCATTGCATTTATAATCTGTTAAAAACAGGTGCTTAATGTACATTCTACAAAATATAAAATAGCCTTCAATGAAGCAATATTAAGAGTTCCTAAACTGATATCAATTCTAAACTGAGTGTTTTGAGAACCACATTTAACAGTTCTTGGTAACAAGTCATCCAATAAATGCCCACTGGTATGTTAGATGCTATGGTAGATGATTTCAGAGGAACGCTTGCAACCTGTATAGTGTTTACTCAATTTAATTTTTTTTTTCTAAGACGAATTTAAGGCAAATGTATGCTATTAATATTTTGGTCACTAACCCTGCCTTTATAGGCAGCACAGATTCCTACAACCTGAAAAAAAGCAGCTTATAGCCAAAGGGGTGGCAAAATAATTTCTCAGTCAGAAAAAAAAAAAACAACTCTTATGTATCTTGGCTATACATTTCTTTAAGAAATTTTCTACTCATGGAGAAGCCTTAGAATAAACAATCTGAAATACTGGAATAATAACAATCAGAGAGAACAGAAAAAAGGGAGTCACAGACAGAGCAAGTTAAAGGTTATATCTCATACAAATCAGTATTCCTAACATAACAAAGACCCACCAAGAAAAAACAAGATAAAATCTCCTTACAAAAGTTGTCTTGTATAAATTCCCTCTCTTTCAGAAAATATTTGAAACATCTCTATCTCTTTACAGAGGACAGATTCTGTTCTCCAACAACACAATTATGCGCATTTAGAGCACATATCATCCCTTTCAAAATCTGCTCTATTACTGTTTAAAACCGTCAGCTTTTTCTAGGTAGAAAAAAAGTAAAGACAACCTTTGTGTGTCATTTTGCACCTCAGTGTGTCATTTCACAAAAACTATGGGGTTGTTGCTTTGAGGAAAGTTATTTCATTGATAACAACTATAAAATCAACACCAGCAAGAGATCTTTCAGACAGATATTTTGTTGAAAAACTCGAAGGCCAGACCACAGCATTATATATCCATTAACTTTCTCAGTTCTTCTTCCTCTTCAGGCATGAGATGAATAACAAATCCTAGATACAGGTAGGAGAGCTGTTGGTACAACTTCACAATGAGATGCTTCAGATCGATAGAGATATTTTATGTTCGGTGAGTATCACTGATTTGGGGCCATGGAAAAGGCAGAGAAGAGAAGCAATTTTCCTACTTTTCAGCTCCCTGTAGCTCAGCTCCTTCCCTAGAGTTATTTCTAATAACAGTGGAAGAGAAGGGAAGGTAAATAACGGTCCAAACCAAACACCCCTGAAATCACCGGATGCACCTTAAGCCATCACAGCCTTATAGCTCCTGCCAACTTATCGCCAGCATGAAATAAAAGGAGGGGGAAACACTGCCTAAACAGAAAGCCACGCCTATATTTCAAGAAAAATGGCTCATGCAACGGAATATTCAGGATATTTATTTTTATCACACAGTAGTACAGTTGCTTGAAGATGCTCAGACATTGTATGGCACAAGGAAAAATTGCTAGGATTTAGTGGTTCAATAATCCATGAACAAAAAATATATACATTAAAATGTAACAACCCTAGTCATGGACTGTATATTTAATAAACCGTTTTACATGTCCCCAAGTACATTTTACAAGACAGAGCATAATGCTGCCTAAGCAAAGGGACTGTTATGCTCTATCAATTCAGTAATATGTGTTTTAAAAACTCCCTGAATACATTCTGCATTTATACTTCAGGTTCTACTGGCCCCTTGAGACGTAAATTTGCTTTTTGAAAGAGACCTGTAAAAGATCTTTTGCTCCTATATTTCCCATTCTAAATTTATCAGTCTAAATTTTCAAAATTAAATACAATACACTCAACATTTGCATTGTATTTATATTTTACGTAGCACTGTCAATAAAACGTCAGTTCTTTGGAGAACAAAAGGAAAAAAACAAAGGATTGTATAACTGCATTTGAATGAGTTGTCACACAACAGCTGTCACATTCCCTGGGAAGGGCATTTATGTCTGAATGTTCACTGATGATTTTTTTCCTATTTTTCCCTATCCTATGGTTAGGCTGCTCTCCCTCTGTAAACCTATGATCTGATAAACTCTCTACTTCCAGTGAGTGACACTCTTGAACTCTTTGAAATTATTATGCAGAGAAATTCATAAAAGCCTTATTTTTATTTTTAAGCTTAAGCTGATCTATTAAAAATGCTAATGTTACTTGAAGACAAACATTTACGGCGTGGCACTTTAACTACAATGTCTGGATTTGAAATAATATCCAGTTTTAGTATGGACTGGTCATAATCTTAGTGCATCTTGGGCTGCAGATGAAACTACCAGCAGTTCATTTTGTCTCTTATCCACAGTCACAGACATCAGAAAATGATTCTATATGTTTTGGGGAAAAAAATAAAAGAAGAAAAAAAGGAGGGGACAAAAAAAAAGACAAATAAAATATAACTAAGTAGAGAGGATAAGCCTGCAATGCAGATTCAAGCCAAAATCGTCAGTCAAGCGTACTCTGTTTTTTTTTCCTGGATCTTTTTGGGCACATCTCCAAGTTGATTTAAAATCTGTCTCTAAAGATCTCCTCTTCCAAGAGGATCAAAGAAGACAGAGCAGTTACGTCAGAACTAGCTGTCCAAAAGCTGTAACTGTGGCAGCACTTCAAAGAGGGAATATCTGTATGAGATATCTACCAAGCATTACTACAGAACAGACTGCTGCTTCCTGATGGAGCAGGTGTGAGCAATTTCAGAAGAGCCAAAAGCAGCTAACACTGTATGTCATTTATTTCACTCAAGTGGTGAACCACTTCCAGTCTCCCATATACTGAAAAACAAAAAAGAGAGAGAGAGAGAGAGAGAACGAAAGAAAGAACGAAAGAACGAAAGAAAGAGCCAACTCCCAACTACTATTCATCAGCGATTATGACTCCAGATGTGTTTGGTGGGTCTAATGCAGGGATCCAAACCCATACAGGTGTTGCACTAAGAACAGCAAAGAAAACTAAGTGAGATCAGTTTGCCCTCCCAGTAAAGAATCTTCAACACAGCAGGCAGCTCTCAGCCAGTATGCCTTCTCTTCTATGACATTCTGTCCAAATTAAGGACAAAAGTTCAGTGGAATCTTTCTTATTGAGCTCTCAAATCCATTTGTCTGCTGCATTTGTCAGTGTATAGTATCAGCTGGTCACTTCAAGTGCCATCTTCCTTTATGCAGCCTTTCAGCTGGAAGCATGATTTGGGAGCAGAGCAGCAGACAGCAAAATGAGATAAACTCATATGAAAAAAGACCCAAGAAAGGAATCACCAGTAATTTGGAACATTACTGATAATGAGTTATACTCACAGAAGTAACCATGCAATACAGTCACGCAGCATAATGGGCTTAAATAACTCACATCTTCAGTTTCACTACCCACTCGGTCCTATCACTACTAACTTTAACATATCGATAACCTTTTTTATTTCCCTTTTCCTTTCTCTCACCACTCAGCAGTCTTTTTTTATTCATTTTTTTTTTTTGTGTGTGTGTGTGTGTGTGAACGAACTATTAGCAATAGCACATTAAAAACAATAAGTTTTTGGTCAGCATTAACTGGCATTTTACCACCAACTAATAAACCTTGCAAAGAAGTGTGCTTGAAATAAAATTTGACTGTGGAAACATGTTTTCATCTTAGTGATTTTTTGAATTTTAAATATCTATCATTAATCATTAATAGCTCTGTCTTTTCAAGATTTTTATTCCCTCTTCTATACAGCAAGAGAGAATTCTCTGTGAGTAAAAAAAAAAAAAAAAAACAGCAGTGAAATGAATCCTCGGGGCTTCGATATTGAATAGTTGCTGAATGAGAGCTGAGGTCACTGTCTTTCAGCTATTAGGCACATTTGTAAATTGCCATTAGCCAGAGCATCATCCCAGCCTGCTTGCACTTCAGAAAATGTGTGTCAGCCTGCAGTGCAGTAATGCTAAACTCACTCAGGTTAGACATACAAGATTTAAAAGAGTTCAATGAGGCTTAATAACTATACCAGAAAAGATTTAAACTGCTCCATTTTGTTACCAACTGTAGGAGATCAAATGCACCCTGAAACTGCCCGTTTCCTGCACTGACACTAAAGGGAGCCTGGGAGATAAACTTAAATGTTATATATGCAATTTAGAACATTACTGTAAACAGCTACAGGTCTTCTGCTGAATCTCACTATCCCATTCATTTTAGCAACACATAATGATTAGCACAGCTAATTATCAATTTCCTTCTGAAATGCCTTCATCTGTCCATCCACGGCAAACACTGAATAGGTTACCCATGCATTACTAGAGACCTTGTTTCATTCATTTTGAGAATAAACCAAGACTAGATGGAAAGATATAACATGTTAAGACTCACTCATGCCTTTGGAGATGTGAAATGACCCTTTCAGGGCTCAGAGCAGGTTGATGCCTTGCCAGCTCCACTGACTACAAACCTCCTACAGCTCACATTGAGAAGAAGGTTCAGCACGTTAAGTTTTTGATTCAGCCTTTTTCCATGGATTTTACCACGAAAAAGACCATTCTGTTGCTATTTATGTTCCCATTAGATGTACATTCATTTAGATTTAAAAACGTGTATTTGTAAATTTTATTTATTCAGAAAGACACAATGTATGCTCTCTCTTAATGTTTAGGACTTTGACACCATCTGAGAGACATCTGCTAACCACAGTATTCATCATGTGTCCAGTAAGGTATCCTGGTCAGGAACTGACATACATGTTCCCAAAAAATATAATTTCATACCATCTAGAGCAAATACATTAAAAACAGTTACGCTTTTTACCTAGACAGATATGACTTAAAATGCATTTACGTGAAAAGAGGGAAAAAAAAAAAGAGAGAAAAAAATTTAAAAGCTTTGGAAAGGGAAAGAACGGAAGTATAATCTGAAAGCTGACATTAGCGGACTTCACTTGGAAGGCAGGATTTTTTTAAAAAAACATTTGAGTTACTCCAAGTCATTCTATTGGCACTAACTACCATAATGGTTTCTTTCAAGGCTGCTTGCAACTCGTACACCTGTTGATAATGAGCTAATGATAAGGTAATGTCAATTTTTTTGAAAATTCCTCTGCATTTGTATGTTTTTGTGCAGAAATATGGCCTTCGTGATTAAATCTAATACAGCTCTTGCTATTCTTTTCCCCAGATACAGAGACAGAAGTAATCCATCACACCTAAATGTTTCTGAGTTGGGATGGGTAAATTATTTCATTCTTTCTTTTCACCTCCTATTACTCTTCCACTGGTTTTACCTCTTTTGACATCAGTTACATTCTAAGGACATATTCCTGAGAAGTATATACCTTCGATGAGCTATTCTGAGGTTTTCATGAGAAAAGGACACAGGTGAGAAGCAACAGAGCAGATTGTGGTCAACAAAATTATTTCTGCAACCACCATAGGTTGGCCTGGTTTTTGAAACATGATGGACTCAGATGTAATCACTAGATCAACAGAAATACAGAGATAAGGCCAAATATGCAAATCTTCCTTCATTACTGATTGTCTTTTTTCACCAACCACAAAAACAGAAATAAGACATTGCACCTCTTTCTGAGGTTACCTCTGGAGGGCAAATTGATCGGCAACTAGGGTATTCTGCGTAAAGTGAATTACCCTAAAGAAAGTAACTTCTTATAGCTAAAACACATATTTGTATAGCATCAGGGTATGTGATGACAAAATATTAAACTTGCATAGCATTTCATTCCACCTCCACCAGCCAGAAAATACCTTTCACAAAGTCTAACCAGATGTGTTACAGCAAGGCTATTTTAGTTTGTGACCTCTGCGCTGCCTTCATACAACAGAGTGCAAAAAGAAGGAACGTGTATAATATAAAGGGTTTGAATTTGACAAATAGTTTGCTTCCAGTAGGTTGAAGTAGGTCAGGGACTCATTAGAAGTAATTACTTTTAATTATAAACAAGGAATAGTACATAAGAAAGGAAAAAAAAAAGTGATTTCAAATCCCTCAATAGATGCAGCATCTACAAAACAAATTTACCACTCTGCAAAGTACGGGCTTTTGTGCTCTGTGATGCACTTTAGGGCAAAAACATTAAAAGGATATTTATGCATTATGAACATTTTTACAGCTGAAGCACATCTTGTCACACTGTGCACTGCTGTGTAACTCCAGGAGGACAAGAATCCATCTAAGGACAGCTTGAAATGTCATCAATGTTTTGTGCAACAGCCTATTGATAAATGTTTATCAATGGCATTTTCTCAGTAAGGAAGCTCTATTCTGCTATTTCCACATCCTTTTAAGTCCTGGATTTGCCTCTCTGAAAAGCCAGCTACAATAAGCAGTTCCACATTAAATTATCCACCATTTGTAGGCAGCTTCTTTCCAAATATTTTAAACCCAGCTGAGGTCCAAGCACTGAACGATAAACCGGAGAAACAGTAGATCAAATGAGTAACATTTTCATACTGAGATCAAATCACCACATGGGGAGTGGGGGATCTTAACCTTGGGAACAGCTGTTAGTGCTTCATTTACAGCTTCTTATGTTCTCCACTCATCAGATCAAATGGGAAGCCAAGGATAGGCAGATAGCTTTAGGGACTTCAACTACTAAACTTCTTTTTCTACTTGTTGGAAAAACTCTCACTTAATTGTGTGTATCAGTATGTTAAACTTGTGTCAATCTCTACTGAGCAAAGCATGAACTCTGATATTTTAAAGCTTTTTTATTTCCACTTTCCTCATTAGGCTCTGTCATGTCAGTGCTGGCAGCAACTGTAGCCTCTTCTGATGAGTTTGAGGAAATATATAAAGATGTGCATTACTTTTGGTCCGAACTAATAAAATCATTTATTATTATTATTATTCAGCAGCAATAAGATTACCTTCTAGCTGTAAGGTAATATAACTGTCCAAACCAGGTTTTCTTTACATTCGTTTACTAATTAGAACTACAGAGAGCACAGCAGCCATCTTCACTCACCCATGAGGACATGCAGTTGTCCACAGGAGTTTTTCCTGATTATAGAGAACAACACTATGGAGGAAGTGCTCTCAGCAGGATGCAAGATGGGTGCTCTGCTTAATGCACAATTCTGGTTTTTGCATTCACTCTTCAATGCTGCAAGACCAGTACCCCTTTATACCACTGGCTGAGCAGTCCTTCTGTTACCCATGCTGTCGGCTTACTATCATCAGATACAAATATCTGAAAAAATAACATGGCGAGGGAAAGTGAGTTTTGTACCGTTTACAGCATTCTCCACAGCTGTGGAGAACATCAATTTATGTAGACAGTGCTCAGCTGCCCAGACATCTGCACATCCTTCACGTGTTTTAGGGCATGCTACACTTCAGCTGTTCCTCCAGAAAGCCCAGATTCCCTGTAATCTGTCTGCCCTGCACTAATGCCTTGGACACCTCATCATATCAGAGCACATTAAGGGAATCCCTGTGATTCACCACAGCTAGGGATTCCTTCTGGAGTATAGCCAGTTCATACAGGATTACAAAACACAGTTTTAAATCCATATATTACAGACTTGGAAAAGAGAAATGTCAGCTGTTCTTTTTATTTTGATTTCAGATTATTTTTCTATGTTTCTAAAAAAATAATCAGCCTTGGTAATCAGCAGTTTTACATTGTGTTTTTAAACTTAAAAGCTAAAAGAAAACACTCCCCGCCATTTCCAAAGAATTAAATGTTTTTCACATTACCACAGTGAGATGCTAAGTCCCTTTGCTACTGGTAGAAAAGTTGAAAAATGCAAAACTTTTCCAATCAAAAGACTGGGAGTCATCTATGAACTAAGCTCTGAGGCCCACAGAACTGATATCCAAGCCTTCCTTCCTATTCAAAATGTACTACATTTAAAAATAGGGTGGCCGAGTACAAAAGGCATCCTCCTCCACATGGCTCCTGAACACCATATGGCAATGTCTCTTCTGTTCCATCATTACCAGATTTTTATTCTGATCTCTGACTTAAACACTGAGGTTTATTGCTGTATTGATCCATGGATTATGTCATCAAAAGCATAAGGGCAAGCAGAGAGATCAAAATCCAGGCAAACCCAGGAAGAGCACATGAAGTAGGACCATGCTGCCACAGGTTTGCAGACTCTCCACAACAGCTCCTACAGAATTTTAGAAAGTTGTGACAGTCCCAATATTTAAACTCAGTAAACTGGTCAAGTGCACTGGGAATGAAGAAGTGATATGGGTGAGAAGGGAACAACATAAAACCAAAAAGATGCTGACATAAATTCATTATGTGGCCAAACTTGTTTCAAATAACAGGAATGACTTACTGCTTTGTTTCCTTGTGTCTAGCTGCTACTGCTTTGTTTCTAGTGTCAGAAACTGGAATCCTCAAAAGTCAAACTGGCTGCCAGTGTGCTAGTCTTCTGTGACCATTTTGAAAATGCCAGCTTTGTAGCACTAAACAGTGGATGTGAACACATTATCTGCCTTTTGAGGATAGTTCACATTGTCACTGAAGCATTTTGCAGACAGTTGTGAGGTCTTCACAGAGCGACTGGTGTTTTGGAGACTGCTCCGCAGACAAGAAGTCAGAGCAGCACAAACTGCTCAGAGCCTAACAGGGTAATGAGATCAAAAACTATCAAGAAATGGAGCCTACACAAAAAAAATAGAAAAGCACACAAATAGTCTCCATAATATATCCATAATAATAGGTGGTAGCAAACAGAAAACCTAACAATCAGTTTTCAAACATATCAGTATTTCATAAATGTTGTCATACGCATAGGAAAGGCACAACATTAAAATCATAAAGCAAACAAATAAATCAAGCAGCAGGAGGTTGTGCCCATGATCCGGCGTATCAGAGGTACAAGCACAAACTTGTTCATCATTTGTTTTGACTCTGCCAGCAGTCACTAGCAAAATCTCAAAAAGAATAGGACAGCACTGAAAGTTCAGAACTTAAAAAGACACTTGCGTATAGATATAGATGATACAGATATACATACACACAAGGGCTGCTCTGAAAGTAATGCCTCCTATTTTATGATGGTGGTCCATGATTTCAGAGGCAGATGTTGGTGGCATGAAGTAGAAGTTGAACCTTCCCACCAGTATTTCATTACATGTTGTTGCCTTCTCTCTCTCCCACATAAGCAGTGACAGGACAGGAACGGCCTCAAGTTGCACCACCTGAGATTCAGGTTGGATGTTAGGAAATACTACTTCTCCGAATGAGTGGTCAGGTGCTGGAATGGGCTGCCCAGGGAGGTGGTGGAGTCATCGACCCCGGAGGTGTTCAAGGAACATTTAGACACTGTTGAGGGACATGGTTTAGCGAGAACTATTGGTGATAGGTGGATGGTTGGACTGGATGATCTTGTAGGTCTTTTCCATCCTTGGTGATTCCATGATCTATTTCCAGACAGCCATTTGCCTTCACTACTGGCTTTCCCTGCCTCAACTCACTCCCTCCTTCCTTTCCAACCATAACTTTGACGAGCTGATCTAGGCTTCTCAGCTGCAGCTCTGCTTCTCCCTTTCGGCAGCTCCCTTTTGGCTTCTCAGCTGCAGCTTTGCTTCTCCCTTTTGGTTCAAAGGTATTTCCACCTGGACCAGCAGAAAGGGCAAAAGGGAACTCTTCTTCCATGACATATCCTAGACAGAGTCACTACTTACTCTAGTCTACTGAGTTAGGCTTCATTCCCCATAATATACATTTTTTCTCTCCATCTATATTGAGAAAACATCCACAAAGTCAGCAAAAGCAATACACGGTGCAGTAAAATAGCTTATATTGGATGAGCATTTCATATCATTCCTGTAAATTCTCCTTCTCCCTATTTTTATTCATTGCAATTTAAGTATAAATCAGTTTACTGTTATCAACACCATACAGCCTTGTTTGACTGCTAGCCTTAGCCTTCCTGGTTAGTGTGATGGAGATTTCTTCCCTAGCTGTGACTCTCCAATATCTCTAAGCCCAAATGCAGATGATATATAAGCCCTTTTGAAGGTTCTTAAAAGTTCTCCTCAGTTAGCTTGATCCTCTACGTCTGGTCCCACCACGAACCACATCCTTGAGCAGCTCTGCAGGATGCTGAATTAAGGGAGCATGAGGAGCTTTCAATAAGCCAGAAAAGCTCAATCTCTCATTTTTTTTTCCCATTTCAGCATTCCCAGAAACAGAAGATACTTCTGTCAGGATGCCAGCAGTCAGAGGGAGAGGTCACTGGCAACTGCTTTCTGCTGCTCAGAGAAGGGGCTCAGGGGCTCCTCCACCGCAGGTTCATGCCTGTGGTTATGAGCACAACTACAGAGCGCTTCAGTGGGCAGGGAAGGGAACTTCAAGCCCTGGGATTCCAGACAAATGTTTGCTTTTTCCTAAAGGGGCAGTGAAAATGCCCAGGGCAACCTACAGACTATTACACGTAATTCAGCATCTTCATTTAGGTAAAAATGAAAGTCAACTGCTCCTACTCCAGCTAAGTACTGGGAACCCTGAGAGAATTCTGATTTTATTTTTTTTTTTTTTGACAGATGCAAAACATTCGCTTTTAAAAATTCAATTCAATTACAGATGTCCAAGATAACTCCGCATTTACCAGACTGTTCCAGTGCACAGCCACTGTATACACTACATCAATGTTCTGATCAGTAATCTTTGGAAATCTTCCATATACTGTGCACAATTTGTATTAGGAACTAGCATACCTTGTACTACTTCTGAATACTATAGTAGCTTTTCATGAGTGAACAGCTTTTATTTTGAAATTGTCCTCCTTCAGTTTGTTGCTGCATATGTTAAAAGACCTCATAAAAAGCAAAATTACACTAAACTAGATTTAAAAGTGTCAAGATTATTGAATAAACATTGGAGACATCAAAAACCTGAGTGGATGCTCCTGATGACAAGTGGTGTGGGAATGCCAGCCTGTGCTGAACCTGATACAATTCCATTTCCATCTATTTATTGAAAGTGGTTCACAAAAGTATTTCTGCATATCAGTGTCACCTATCCACTCCTAGGCACTGAATAATTTGGTATAAAACCATCAACTGAAAGAATCAACATATTTTTCTGTAGAATATCAATGTCATGTACATCTCCTTAAAAAAAGTAAAAATAAAATTAAGAAAAAAAACACAGAACTTTGAAAACATTTGCTTTTGATGTCTTAAGTGTATCTTCTCCTTCACAGATTGCAGACAACTTTGAGCAACACTGCACTCAGTGTTTATTGGAATAGAATTTGTGGTCTCTGTCTTGCACCAGGGCTGCCTATGCAGGATATGGTGAAGTTGAGCACCTTGAAATGGGAGGGAGCCCAGCTCCCTTAGTCTGTCTTCAAAGGGGAGGTGCTCCTGCCCTCTGATCATCTTCGTGGCCCTCATCTGGACCCCCTCCAAACTGAAGAGTTTCAAACTGAAAGAGGGGAGACTTAAATTGGATATAAGGAAGAAGGGCTTTTTAAAAAAAAAAAAAAAAAAAAACATTAACAGTAGTGAAGCTCTAGAACAGGTTGCCCAGAGATGTGGTGGATGCCCCATACGCACAGGCATTCAAGTTCAGGCTGGATCAGGCTCTAAGCAACCTGACCTAGCTATAGGTGTTGCTGTTGATTGCAGGGGAGTTGGACTAGTTGATCTTTAAGGGTCCCTTCCAATTCAAACGATTCCATGATTCAAGATGTGTCCAAATCATATCCAGGTTGGAACCAAGACAGCACTTAATAGTCCACAGCCACCTCTGTACATAAGATCAGTTTATGCTTCCCTTTTAAAATATATATGGAAAGAAGGACAATGTTGTCATCTCTAGCTGTTTTCTTCCCCCATCTACTTCCCTTTTTTTTTCCCCCCCTCCCCAGATTTCCCCTCCAGAAATGCTAGTTGCCCTGAAGCCACATTTTGTATCATCACTCTTCACTGTGACATTCTTTTGTGCAGGGCTTGTGCATGGCAGGTCCCAGGATCTGGTCTTTACTTCTTGAGAAACTTATTTAACACTGAATGTAGTATTACTTGCCAAACATTTTGGCAATAAGCTAACTTCCAGGGAGGCAGCCCTTGTAGGTAAACGCAGTCGACAAACTGTAAATACTAAAGGAACTTTACTGACCAAAATTAGACACCAGAAGTTTCACAGATCCAAGAACATCTTCACAAATCACAGACATGTCTGAGTGCCACTTTCGGCACATAAGAGGGTTTTGTGAGGTCTTATTTTATCTGGGCTAGGTAGTCCAAATATAACTCTGCATTTATGAGAACAATTAAGTATTATTTATATAATTATTATTTATTATTTATATATATAAAGTATTATTATGAGAGTATTATGCAGAAGTTTCTAAAATGACCTGTTAAATTTTTCTTTATCTGATTTCTAAAGAAGTGCAGTTTCATTCCCTATTAGGATGAGAAAATTATGCTAGAAACAATGCCCCATACAATTAAGTTCACTATACATTTGTATATCAACAGTCTTATCTGTTATTCCTGAGTATAGTTCCCTGTACGTGTTATCCTTTCTATTCACTTAATCTGTCTGAGCCAGCAATTAACACTTGAGAGATTAAAAAAATGACAGATGTCACAACAGTCAGACCATCAAAATGAATGGTTTCAACTATACTGCTTCACATACAGAGAGCACTGTACAGAAAACATAAACCTGAACTAAATAATCAGTGCCTGCACTGGTGGCCAGTAGCCCCAGAGTCCCAGTTGTCTATGATATCAAAGCAAAGGCACCTTAACAAGGCCAGCTTGCTCTTTCCACTGGTGGAACAAAGCCTAACGTTTGGAGTCTCCAGAGCCTGCAGTGCCATGCAGCCCACAGCAGAGCAGAACCTTGGTATCAGATGGGCAATTAGCTGCAGAAACACATCCTCATCTTCAGTGCTTTGCCTAACAGGACAGCAGATGGAGAAAAACAGCTAGAAATGGGGTTCTCAAGACTAAAAGCACTCTCCCAAAGAGCCTATATAATCATCATTAGGAAACACCAGGGAGGATGATTAGCCTCTGCCCCTTCCCCCAGAGGCTTCCTCGCTTTAGCATCCTCTAAACAGCACAGGAGGAAAATCCATTATACTCCCACCCACAGACTTGTGAGCTCAAGGCCCTTGGTCCCAAGCAGGGATGGAAGGGACAATGGGCATAGTGGGACTTCTCAGCTCTGTGCAGGCTTGCAGGAAGCAGAGCACAGCTGTCACACACCACAGTAGACAGGAACAGCTCACCCTTCTGTAGCAGAGACAAGGGCTCCACACATTTCTTGGCACTCCAAGAATTAAAAGCTTCTCTATGCTTGTACAATTCAGGTGGGATATTAGCTCCACTGCCATCCCTTCTCATCCTAGCAGCGCTCACTTCAAAGCATGAACTACTGTTACTACTAATTGCATTTTCTCATTTTTTCTTAAAAACAAAGAAGCAAACAGAGAAAAAAACCTCTTTGCCAAATCCTCTTCAGACCTTCATTTCACAGTTTGGATGCACACAGGTCACATAGCACAGAAAGTGCCAGCTAGAAGCCTCCCCGAATGGAAAATTACTGGATAGTCACACTATCATTTCACCACAGACTTTGGAAATCTCAGCTCTACAGAAGAAGCTTCTAGAACAACAACGATCAGGCTCTCATGTCAGGAGAGCATCAGCTTCTCCTTATTACAGACTTGAAGCTATAAAACAAAACTAATGCATGTTTATTTTATTCCTTAATACGACTTCTCAGAAAATATGGGGCTGAAGTCCCAAACTCAGTACATTCATTAAACAAGTCCTTATTAAGTTCAAGGAAGCTTTTCACAGACATGGAACTTTACCTGAAAACAACAGCTCAAGAATCAACCAGATCATCAGAAATGTGATCTTCTCACACATATCTTTTTTTAAAGCTTCTATATACACGCCTACACATTCTCAAGAAATAAAAAGCGCTTGAGATTCTTCTCACACTGCATCAATTTCCACATCTTATCTCATTTCAGCTCATACCTGCTACAGAAGTGAAACCTAAGAAAAAAATTAACATGTTCAAGCCTAACAGTTAATAATAAATTCTTGATGTGTACTGAAAGTGAGCTAATTTACTTCATTCAGAATGCAAAAATCAGCCAGTTAAATACCAAAATCTCTCTCAGAGTGAGAAAAATATATTATCTTTTTATTGACTGTAAACATTCAATCTAAAGAACAGTTGGAAGGTAAAGTCTGGAATACCTGCTTTGATTAGTCAACAGATGCTCCACAGAGTCAAAACTTACTCACTCCCTAAGCTTTGACTTTTATTGCTAACTCTAACAATAACAAAATATAAACCTAAGGTTTTTGTGCTTTTTTTTTTTTTCATCTACCTCAAACAGACTATATCTCCAGCAGCTCTCTAAACACTCTCTCTACTCTAATGCTTAATTATATCTGCTTCAGGAAACCTTCCTATATTCCAGATAATTTCCACCTGCTTGCATGAGTCACCTGTTCGTACAGCTGCTTCCTAATGGTGGTGCCTTGTAACTGAGATAAGAATGAATTCAACAAATAAGGATCAAGAGGTGGTTTGATTGCCTAAGATATTAGTGTCTTTCAATAATAAAAAACTTATTTCCTTATATAAACAAAATAATGGCGTGATCCACTAACTAAAATGATTAGGGCTGTAGATATGATAAAGATATTTCATGCTGAATGTAAGCTGGAATACTGTGCTGGACTCTGCTTCTTGATATTTACTGTAAGATAGCAGAGAAGAGAGCTAAAATTTCAGAACAGTGGGCTTCAACTTATTTAGGAAAATTCTAGGTATGATCCCATGGCAGCTCAGACAAGTAAAGGAGTTGAGGGAAGCTTTAGCAGTCCTTCCCAATATTCAGGTAGACTAGCAAAACTACCAGAAAATTGGCTTAACTAACCAGGAGACTATTGGCACAGAGGCAATAGTAAGAGGCAATATACAGGAAGAAGAAGAAGGGCCAAATATGGAATTTAAAAACATTACTTCAGCACGTTGGAATGGTGTCATAAAAGCCAAAGGTTACCTGGAGTAGAAACTAGAAAATACGTTAGAAACAGCAAAAAGAGCTCATACTAGTACATGCATAGCAACATGCTGAACTAGAATAATGTGGACCCATTGCTGGATGGAGTGGGTGATTTATTAACAGCCAAAACAGGTAAAGTAGAGACAGTCAATGCTTTCTTTGCTAACAGTGTTTTGTTTCTGAGTTTAGTGAAAGGATTTAAAGAGGAAAATCACTTATAGCAGATGAGTTCAGTGATGAATATTCCCAGTACAAGAACAATACAGATAAAGCAGACCATGTGCAGCCACCATGATGGTTGGGTGCTTGGAGCTGTTGCCCTGTGAGGAGATGCTGAGGGAACGGGACCTGTTCTGCCTTAAGGAGAGATGGCTTTGGAGAAGCCAAAGAGCAGCCCTCCAGAGTCAGAAGATGGAGCTAGGCTCTCCACAGCCATCCATGGCAACGTGTTGTAAGACAGCAGGCAAAATCTGAGTTGTGATCTGAAGATAAACTTTTTCACTGAGTACAGTCAGGCAGTGCAACATGCTGTCTAGAGAGTCTCTCTCAGACCTCAGGGGTCTTCAGGACCCAAGTGGGTAAAAGCCATTTGGGTTGATCTCACAGCTGACATTGCTAGGCTGGTTCATCTCACCTTACAGGTGACAGGACTGAGCTTTGAATTTATTTGCCCTACTGTTCTCTGTAGTCAACAAAGAGAGACAGGTGCTTCCAGTGGGCAATTCACACCTAAATTGACTGATAAACCTCTACTGGAGACCTGTTTATCTCTAGTGACTGTAGAGGGAGCTTAGATTAAAGTCGTGGCCTCAAAAATATTCAAATATCTTTCTGTTTACCAAAAAGCCAGCAAATATTTGTTTCAATTCTTGTTTACATTTAGAATTTAAATGGAAGGAGGCATCATCTGACCTAATTTTAGTCCTTCTCTAAGTCCTGAAAAAGGAAAGTAAATATAACACAGTCAGTACAAACAGATAAGAACATAAACTTATACAGATTTTGTTGCTACCTCAGGAATTGCAGCTGCACAATGGGGTGCTGATGTTACTTTCTCTAAGATGCCCCATGGGGAAAAAGAAAACAGGTATATTAAATTTCATTCAATAAATCATTAAAATGATAAAGAAGATTGACAAGATATTGCCAAGCCTTAAAAAGCAAACATACTTGAAAGATTTTGTAGTAAATAAACTTTCAACTGTCTGTGCAAGCATAGCATTCTGCAACAGCACAAAAAGGGGATTTTGCATTCAAGTAATAAGCTCCCATGAGTTCTTAAAAAGCGCACATATGCACACACTTAATAGTGTAGTAATGGACCACAGAAAGAACTAAGGTCCAGTTCCTGTCAGTAGAGGACTCCACTCCACACTGCAGCAGCTCTGGTGGATGTAATTGCCCCTCACTAGCAAAATGCCAAGGAATCAGGATTCTTCATGCATCCCGATTTTGATCTCACAATACGAGCTGTAAGATTAGGCAAGCGTGCACTTCTCCCTACTAACGGTCAGTTTTCAGAGTCATGGCATTCTCACATGAGGGTCACTACTAGCCCTAAAGACCACTAGGAGAGCAGAGCCTTACTGAGATTGACTGCCTTCACCATCTACAAATTCAAGATGTTTTAGCAATATGCTGCTTAAGTATTTGTCCAAAAATAATTTTTGACGCACAAAACAGCCAGCTAAAAAGGTCAATTTTGCATCAGCAAAGAAAGATGAAAAACCTCTGTATTTTTGCGCTTTCCACATTATTTTGAAGATGTTCATTGTGAAAAATGCCCATCTCATCTAATCAATTTCTTTTTCTTAAATACCACAGCACTAAACAGCTCTTGGAATGTTTTACTAATTTTTATAAGCACCTACTCCTTCCCCCAGAATACACTGCTGCAGATTTATTTTGCTTTCCAACATCAGCCTTTACAACTACTGCTCCAGTGAAGTGCACTTTAGTTCTGGCCTTCCCAGCCCAATGCACCTCCATTTGTGCTGCATGCCCCAGTCCACAGCACAAGCTCTGGCTAAGTCACTGGGAAAATAAACAAGGGCACAGGCTGCTAAATCTTTCTGAAGGTAAGAAAGCGCATTTTCTTGATATCATGTTTACCATCTGTAGAATGAGAATAATTTGTCATTAAGAAAGATACAAAGCTCCCTTTGTCCGTGATCCATCTTTCAAGAATGACAGAACTCCCCATTACCAAAATGGCGTTATTTTTGTCCAGGGTAAAAACACTTTGAAAGAGATGTTTTAGGAAATATCCAATCTTTGTAATTACAAATCAAATTCCTGTAATTTTTTAAAGAAAGCAATGCACTAAGTAGGCTACAAATAAATCAAATAAATTACCAGTTTTAATTAGGCATAACAAACAATTAAACAGATGACATTTAAAATTAATTTTTGCTACCAGAGGAAATATGATATAAAATGGTGCTAAGAACAGAGATCTCCTGGTGGATATTCCTTCAAATGCACTGACATTCAAAAACATCATAACGTTTGCAGAGAAAAGTCTATTTCCTGTTTTCAGTATTTGAGATTTCACTTTTAGGTCAGGTTTTTTTTCAATTATCAAACTTCCCTAGAAATGCTTCATGTCTTAAAGTTTCTGTTCAGCTCCATAGTATGTAATTGCCGAACAGCTGCACAGTCATACCAACCGCTGATAAAAAGGCATTACAAACTTCTAAGCAAATCATATTTATAATGCATAATATTCAAGGCCAAAGAAAATCAGTAGTACTTCAAGGCAAACTTCTGAAAATAGGGCAAGGGAATCTTGGGAAAGAGGATGGTAAATACTGCGCATCAATGAAAAGATGCAGCTGTCTAAAACATAACTGCCATGCAGTACACTGAAAAAGAGAATTACCTTACTTTTGAAGGCACTTTGTCTCCCAAATTAGAGTATTATCTACACCTAACTGCTTTGAGGACTGGAGTAAAAACCCCCAGGACTCTATTCCAGCCAAGTCCTTTCCTGTGTACCTAATGCTGAGCACGGAGTTGTCTCTCTGACTCTACATATTTAAATACCTCAAAGATTAGTCCCTGGGAGATATTGCAGGCAGTTCAGAAGCCGCAAAGGAGATGCTCTATTTCCTACTCTGAATTCTTTTACTTAAATCTCCATTTGTAGCTGTATAAGCAAAGAGTTTGTTGAAATCAGCAGAGTAAGCCACTGTAAACCCAGTCAGAAAGGAAATCTGGCAGGTGCACATTTCACTTGCAAGTATTACTTAGTAATTTCCATCACATCCATACACATTGTCTGCAAAGCGGCATATGCTAAAAACAAGGCAAAGATGTTTTCCATACTCACTAAAAGGTGACAGATGAGTTTTTACAGACTGCAAAATACAATAGAGCATCTCACCCAGAAGATCAGTTTCAAGAGAAAACAGGAAGCCCAAAATGAGAACATGAATTCAGTCTTCGTACCGCTGCCTGAGAGAGCTAAATGTAGAATGGTACCTTCCTGCTCGGGCTGTAAGTGTGATTCCTGTCAGCAGAAATGAGTGCTATGCGTGTGCACTGAAGGTACAATAATTCTGAGTCTGTATATGCAATCTGGAGTGTGAGAAGGTGGTGGCAGTTTTGCTCTAAATGGAAGAAGTGAGAAGCTGAAGTGGCCATTTTTGTAGCTAGCACAGATCTGAAGATCTTAAATTTTAGAGAGAGCTGGAGAAATCTATTTGTGACATATACTGCACTAGTGTAAGACTACAGTCAATCTGTTACACACGTACACATATGTATATATAAAAAAAAAACATTAAAAAAGACTGTTGTTAGAACATTAAGATTATGACAGATAAGTCCTCATGCTTGGGGAAAAGCCTCGGGGAACAGTTCTACAGACAAGCCCCTGCAAGGGAAAACACTTCCAGGGAATGTCTCCCAAGACGAACCTCCTGCTAAGCAGATTGCCTCTGGCAAAAAGCTTTTGGTAAAATGCTTCTGAGAGGTGACGACTCTCTTGACAAAACCTGCTCTCTCTCTAAGGGTGCCCTAAGCCAGACTTTCATCGCTGCAAGGAGCAGCCCATCAGTGAGCTGAGCCCTGCTCCCCACTGTCTTGAACCAAGGAAAACTAGAACTGGAACCAACAGCTGTCTGTGTCCCAATGATTATAAAATTAGAAATTTCCATAATCACTGTTACTGCAAATATTTTTGCTTTGATTAGGTCATAGTGACAAATGACTGCCAGAAGTAAGGGATTTACGTGTGATAGAGCTGCTGAGAAATAATCATAATGCAGTTAGGCAAATCAGTCCCCATCAACCAATCTATCTGTAAGGATTTGCATATGTGATTACAAATGTGCAGTCATACATATGAAATTTGAGGCTGTGCCTGACTGAGAGATTGCTTCTCCAGGGGAGTACTCTGTTACCTGAGAAATCCTGAAGTTACACTGGTACCGAAATTATGTTTCTTTTTTCACATTCTTTGGACTATCTGATAGAAATCTTAAATTATACACTCACAACAGACAAGATCACTTCAGTTTCCTTCTTCCTCACTAATCCATTTATTCTCTCTCTGTCCTCTTAAGGTAACTGCATCCCCTGAAGGATTTTTTTTCAGTCCCTACAGACACTATTTAAGAGTGAAAAAGCAAGAAGTTGCAAGTGACCATATTTACTATGGCACAGAATAAGGAGCTCATAGCACAGAGATAAATGTGCTGTATGGGTATTCAGAAATATTGATCTCCTTAAGCAGATCCATCACATTTTGAGCATGTTGCTGTAGTCAAAAATGTAGCCATGCTTTATGCACAAAATACTTCTTTAGGGCTAAAAGACAAATAGCAATCTTCAAGCTACAATATCGATTTCCCCTGTTGTGGATTGCTTACCTCTTCAAGTCAGTATGGCATAAAGAGCATTACAGCAACATTAATAGTGTCTTCTTGGCACTGCAGAAAAAGTGAGCAAAGAGGGAGTATTCATTTCCAAAACACTAAGCATTCCGAAGATTTTCCTATCAAAGTGATTCCATTTTAGTTTACTGCTCAATATATTTGACACATTCCGCACACAAGTTTGAAAATTTTGGTACATGCTGATAGCCTGGAATATCACAGTTTAGACTGTAGGCCATATGCTGCTCTCCTAAACCCTGTCTAAACCAGAATTCAAAGATATGAACTTCCTTCACTCTTCTGATAGCAATCCAGCCCTCCAACCTCCACGTGTAATCCTCTAAATAAACTTCTGCTTGGCCTAAAAGTTCCTGCAGTGTCTAAAGTATGTATTCCATAGGAACATACCTGCAATGAAACACATACTTAGCATGTAGGATGCTCTGAAAGTAATGTCTCCTATTTATTTCCGTGGAGACTACAACAGATACCTAGAGCACAATAACACTATTTGACAGAGCAAAGTCTCAGCTACAAAACACTCGTTTTCAACGCAGTCACCACCATCAGCTGTGCATTTTCACCAGCAATGAACAAGAGCCTGCATGCTGCACTCGTAAAAATCTGTACCAGTGAAGGTGACCCACTGTCACTGTCACCACTGCTGAAATGCACCAC
The DNA here is from genome assembly GCA_016647715.1 of Pavo muticus. Lineage (NCBI taxonomy): Eukaryota > Metazoa > Chordata > Aves > Galliformes > Phasianidae > Pavo > Pavo muticus. Next base: position 52,523 of record JACDJE010000531.1, on the reverse strand, counting down.
TCACCATCTCGCTGTGCTCACACCCACTGTTTGGTCTCCGTAAACGTTCAGCAAGCGTCAATGAATGTCAATGGGTGCCATGTTTTCCACATGGAGGAATTCAGTGACACACCTTTCCTTCATACGCACTTCCATGTCAGATGCCATTTTGTCATACTGCCCCTCTGCTGCCATCTGCCACACAGCAACAACATGTAATGGAATATTTGTGGGAAGGTTCCATCTCTACTACTGTACCACCAACATCTGCCTCTGACATTGCAGGCCAACATCATAAAATAGGAGGCATTACCTTCGGAGGGAAAACTGCAGTTGTTCTCATACTGCACGTAACATCAATATTCATCATTACACTTCTGAACTGTCATTTTTTTCAGCACAACTACAAAGCACATTGTTCTTACATGGGCTATTTAGATTAGAGAACCAATTCCTGTTTGCTTTTTTGTATATATTGTGCTGTTCTTTTCTGTTGTGGGTGCATGGATGCATGGAAGAAATTATAAACGCAGAAATCTTTGCAATTAGAAATAAAGATAACAGCACTTGAAGATCATTACAAAACTCTTAAGAAAGCTATTTTCAGTACTAATGCAATGAATAAAACACATGTTCATTAAAATAGTTTGCAACTCAATGCTGCCAGAGCTGGGTAGGAAAAGACTTCCCTAATCACTGATAATGTCAAGATTTCAAAATATATAAAAAAGAATAATAGAAATAACAAAGACAAGAATCAATGATTTAACATATGGGATGTTTCTAACATTTCTAAGATGTGGAAAACCAAAGTTAAATGTCTAACTTGGAACTGAAAAGGGATTCACTGATATTTCATGTAGGATTGGAGGCTATGCAGAAGGTACAGGAAAACTGCTTACTGGATCTGGAAAACAGTTTTAGTGAAACTGTAGAATACCATTACATTGTTTGGCTCAATAAGTCATCATTTTTAACGAAAAAATAGGCAAGGTTCACAAAATTCTAGAGAAGCAATAGTTGCTTGTACCCAAATTTTGATATAGTAGTCATTTTTATATGTTTTATTATTATTACTATTTATTTTTGTTATTATTCTGCAGTAAGTTAATCAGTTGTCAATCGAAACAAAACTGTCGTCAGTTTGAGCCTATGGTTCTCTCATACAAGCTCTATCATTAGACATAGTCAACATTATGACTCATGAACTAATGAGATCTCCCCTTTTGATACTTTCAAAAAGGAGATTAACTCACTGGAGAAACCACTTTCCCACTTCGTACATTAGACCACAGTAATCACAAGATCAAAAGCAACTTATTAAAAGGGTGTATTCCATATGATTTGTATAATATTGCATAATAGCCTAGTAGGAAATTCTGTATTATAAAATCAGTCAAAGAATTGCCCTTCCATTCATTTATTGCATGCAAAGGAAATAAAAACTGTTGTTGTAATCATGGAAAAGGCTGTCTTGCAGACACAGCAAAGCTCATTCTCGCTAGAGGAGGCCGGAGAAGTTGCAATCAATGAGCCTATACACCAAAATAATAGTGGGGATAATATCAGCATGCATCAGTTGTTTTGCATCACTAGGTATCGCAAACAGATTTTAATTCATTTTTCCTATTATTAAAAACTGTCAGCAGCACCCAAGATCTGCGTTGTTTTCCTTTTTTCGAGAAAAGCTTTAAGGTTTTTATATTAAGTATCCAGAATGTAGTTAATGCACAGCTAACATTCTGAATCTACTTCTTTACACTGATTTATTTTAGTCTGCTCTTTTTTTTTGTTACAGAATGTAAGCCCACCTCCAGAACGACTAATTTAGGCACTGGTGCCTTCAGAACTTTTGTGAAATCAGTCTGGCTAGGTTTAAATGCATCTCATACTTTGAAGCAAGTGTTCTTGCCATTCAGAAGCACGTGTGGAGAGGAGAGACGGTGTCAGAGAACCTGTCTTTCCAGTAGGGTGCAATCCAGTAGGGCACTTTGGGAAACCTTCTCCATTTTGTACAGTGTTACCATTGGAGAAAAACTACACATAAACTTCACAAAAACAAGGGAGCTTGTCTCTGCAGGACAGCTATCTTAATTGCAGTCAGATTGGCTCTGTCACAGCTCCTTTCATCCTGTGAAGCTGGCACTTGTTGCATTGGCAATGAACCATAGGCTGATAGTTTGTCCCATGCCAGGAGGTTGGCCACTCCTTGAAGATGGAGGAGATGATGGGTAGCCAGGTCGTGGCCAGGTTGAGGAAGACCTGTGCTATCTCTTTTCTCTTCCTCTGCCATTTTCTCTCTTAATTTGTGAAAGCCTCAGAGAGAGATTTCATGCTCAGTCACTGTAATTTTTGTGGTTTCTGGTCGCTCTTAATGAATGTTATACGTTGTCATGGAGTGTCTCTGTGGCCTTAGTTTATAACACCATTTTGTGCAGCCACTTGAACAAATCATCTGCTACCTGTTTCTCTGCAGTGGTGGCAGCACGAATCAATACTGACCAAGTGACTGATCAATTGACTGTAAGGATATTCTCAGTGTACATCATGAAATTGTCACAATTTAAAAATAACTAGGCTGATTCATCCAGGTTAGAGGAGTTTTTCAGTGAATTGGGACAAACAGAGATATTTCACAAATTGCTATGCTACAGTCTCTGCAGGACATAACGTGGAGGAGTCAATCAAGTTGCCACTTACAGCCCTCTCTGTTCTCTGTTGGCCTCTTTGCACAAGGCTCTCACCAGGGCACTGGTACTTAGTGCTCTTACCTTTCCTGGGTCACTGTGCTAGGGAATAAATACGGAAGCAGAATGATAGCTATAGCCATAGAACAATTTTTCCAGCATCTGGGGATTCCCTACCAGAATCCCTGTAACCAGTGTTCATTCCTCCTTCATCACCTTTCTGCTGCAGCAGCAGAGGTGATTCTAGAATGGAAAATATATGAATCACATTACATATAATTAAATATTTGTGCTCTGAGGCTACGCACACGGTCTAGTAGGGATTCGGATAGATTTGAGTCTCAGCACACAAGGACTTTAAATCCTGACGTGTCAACTATAAAACTACTTTGTTTGGTAATTCTGAAAATCACTTCTTGTCTAAATGCTTGCAGTTTTACCTTTTTTCTAGCAATCTGTTAAGCTTCTCTACAATAACCATTTCTCCAAACTGTAACACTGGATGTGTTATAGGAGCAGTATCAATGAAGAATCTCGCAGAATATGTTAGCTGCAATCAGTACCTCCTAAGTGAAAACTTTTATGGCTTTGAACACAGGAACAGAAGGCTCATGTGACGGCTCAGCTTGATCTGTAATTAATAAATCCACAGGTCTCTCAGCAAGAGTTCCCAATGCAAAGTATTGTTCTTCCAAATATTAGGACAGAAGCTGACTCTAGCAAGGTTGAGGCTGATGGCCAGCTAATTTGGGTAGCACATGATGCTGAGCATCTGCTCCAAAGCAGATGCTAAACTTTCCTTCTCTTGCAGACACATTCCTCCCTTCTGTCTGTAGAGGTTCTACAAGATGGAGCAAATGGAAACAGCAAGGACATACTGGAGAAAACAGGATGATGCTATTTATATCTGTTCCACATAGCTCAAATCATAATTCCACCAAAATACTAAGAATCTTTCTTAAACGACATCCATATGTGTGCTCCACTTCAGACAAGTGGACTTATTTCTGGAAGCCTGGTCACCACAATGGGACAGCTGACCACTCAGAATCTCTGCAAAACAGGCCGTGATGAATAACGCTGTTCAGGATGAATCCATTAGTCATTCATGCTCTAAGAGTGCCTTCACTCAAAATACTTTAAAACACTGAAAAGACTTCAGATCTGCTGACCACAGTTATTCAGTGATATCTCTAGGAGCACTGTGGCAAGAAAGCCACAGTATTCTGGCAGCTTGTCTGCTAAATCTTCATGTTGGCATGAAATTTGTTTACAAGACCAAAATAATATCCTTCAATAGCTTTTCCCTGAATAGCTACTAACTCTTCCTATTGAAATTTTAATTGAAAGCTATGATAACAACTCAAAATCTAGTTAGAAAAAATAACTTAATGGGCAATATATAACAAAGATAAAACTTATTCAAATTAATTCACATTCAGCTATCATGTACGAAAATAATTTTGATATGCTCTTTAATAAAAATGGAATCTATTCAGTTGAAATGTAGAGAGCTTAGATGTTTCTGTGTAGACAGACAGATTGACTGATGGATCACTGTAAATTTAAATGATTAAGGAAACCTGAGGAAAAGAGATTTGTAATCCTTGCATGTTGAGAGGATATTTTTTAAAGTTATTTTTTCTCTACTTTTCCCATTAACTTTTTCATTTGATCTTAATTGACCTGCCAGAACAGGGGCTAACTATCAATTCTATGCTATGGACAACTGTGCCAAAAAAAAAATGAACAGAAAAGACCAAAGTTGTTTCACATACATCAGTTAACTATCAAAAGTGAAGAATTTTTAGTCACTAGAAACAGCAGCCAGTTTTGAACTTAGAGGTGAAAGTATCCATACTACAAAGCTCACGAATGTCAGGAGGTTATATTAACAACTGACTCTGACTCAAAATAGATTATTTCTACTTTTGAGGAACAGAAGAAATTATTGCCCCCTGGTGGCCAACATCTTTTTTTTTCTTTTTTTTTTTCTGATACAGGAGACTATCTTTTATCGATATCAATGTAAATGTCCTGCCTTTTGTAGTCTTCATATACAGGCTCTAATAAAATCCTTATGAACTCTAGATGCAACTTCCTCCTCCTATTAGAGTTTTCTCTAGTTCAAATTCAGTCTGTTCTGTGTGAATGTGCGCTCACAAAGCTCTCACAAAACATAGGCATGTACCACTCCTCTTTACTTTTATCAAGAGCAGAGCATGTTTCCAGCACCTGATCACCTCTATCAACAATAGTTCACACTTAAACGTAGTAAGGAACAATTTTATTTCTCCTTGAGAGGGCTTTTTATTTCTAGACAGCCACCTCTGGATGGGTGAGAAGCATGGGCTCAAGCAATGCAGACAACCAAACAACTCACACAGAGAACAGCCAGGCAGAGAGAGGTCCCCTGCAATCCACCCCCAGGCCACAGTCAACTCACTGTCAGTGTCTGGGATGCCATGGTCAGCAAAGAGTTTTGTTGTGTTGTAGGAACAGGAACAAATACTGCACTCAGCTAGGATACACACATGCATTGCGCATGTACTCTATAAGCAGATTCAGTGAGTGAGCAGAATCTGTGCTTTCTGCAGAACAGATTATGCCAACATGCACACTCTGCCTTTATGTCAGCAACAAACAAGGCAAACAGTGTACCACAGCTCACTGCTGACCATGGTGTGCCAGATTAGGTTTAAACAACTGATAATAAGCTGCATGGTCTTCATCAAATTTGCTGAGGTCCTGTTTGCTCATCATTTTACCTCAGTAGGATGGATTCGTTCATTGGGCTCCTTGTTAAAAGTCACAATTGCTCTGCTGATTGTGCTGAAAACACAGTTCAAGAGAGGGGATGAGCTGAACATCTCACTCTTCTTTTCTCACAGCCCCTGTCAGCAGCACCTAACAGGCACCACTGCACCTCCGGACATCGGTGCAGAAAGCACAGCCATAAAAAGCCATTCTTTGATGTCCCTAATTCCTCAGGCTGTGAACCAACACTACCGGATCTGGGAAATGTCCAGGGAAACTGTATCTGAGGGTTAATCTATTGACATAAGCTTGCATTCATTTTATCCATAGGAAATTGAAAGAAATTCTGCTAGAGGCTGGTTTAGCCCAGAAATTTTCCTGAGAATTAATACTGTCATTTCATTACTTCTTCCCTTACCTTTATTCCATCAGTATAATTACAGATTCTTATCGCTATTTAAAGCAACGAATAGAAGTGACAGCTGAGCAAAAACAATTTGCAAGTAAAGGAGGGAAAAAAAAAAGGAAAGAAACAAAAAAGAATCTAAGCCACAACAGAGTAAGCTCAGAAAATGGGTCATCCAGAAAGCTGCCTGTGTTAGAAAGGAGGCAAATTAAGCAAGACGGAGTTAAGGTCATGTTTGGTTTTGGTCCATCAGGTGGCTTTATCCAGTTCTTAAGAAAGATCGAAACAGGATGGAGAAGTCTTCCTGAAAGGAAGGATAAGATCTTTATCCTCCAACCTTAATGCTTATTCACATAAGCAGTTACTGATTTATGCCAGAACACACTTTTTGTGTTGCACAACTGACTTCTGTGTTCACACCTACTGTTCACACTGTACCCACTGTGAACTGTTCTTACACATTTAAATATGGCTGCTTTTGTAACTAAAATATTTTTATACCAAAACCTGGCCGTGTTATCAAAGCCCAAGTAACCCAGCATTAACCTTCATACAATGCACCAATTATAGAAGTGAAGGATTGGCCTGTGCATTGTTTTTGTGTGTTATTTAACACGTGAAATGCTTTGACTGGATCTTTGTTTCTCTGAATGTAATTATCTTTTTAAAGAACAATGGCAAAGGCTAATAATAAAAACAGAAGGATTGGATAATTTTTTATGAGCACTATGTTGCCTATAACAAATCTCTTATTCTGAGTATTGGTTGAAATACTGCAATTGTCAACTTACAGTGCTATTCATTTCATTAGAAAAGTATAAGCTTATTTCCCATTGAAAAGCAGTTTTTCATATCTTACAGCTGCGTGACTGAGATGGTTTTCTTCTGTCTTTCTCAGCCTCTGAGTATGCTTTATTCCGGATATGCCAAGAAAGTACTGTGTACAGGCAATATTCCTATTGATTACAGTGCATAACAATAGTAATCAAGCACTTCAGTATCAGATCCAGTATCTGGGGCTTCTGTGATACTGACACTGAAGTAAATGCTATGGGGTGGCTCTGGAACCATCAGCATTTTTACCAAAATTGATGCAGATTTTGAAACCTTTATTATTTCCCACAACTGTCCCAAAATTCAGAAGCAAATGAGCAACAGTTCCAAATTTAAGTGATCTACACTTACTTACATTTACATCCCAAAACTGTGACCGGTGCCTCTTTTTTAAATATCACCTACAGCAGATGTATTCACAGATCATTTGTGGACACATCACTTTTTTTTCATGCAGATTTGCCCAAATAAACTTAATTATGAAGCACTTCCTATATGCTTATATGTATTTGGAAAAAGAAAATAAAACTTTTGGCAGCCTGATCCAGGTGTGCTTCTTGAAGCACCCATATATTTATGTACAGGAGTCTATCTATCTGCCTCATGGAACATTTGCTCTGGGAATTTCCCTGGAAACTGGCATTAGATCTTTACCAGCAAATAGTGGTGCATTCTTCTTTAAAACAGTTTGAGATGCTTGCACTACAGAAGACTCAGCAGAACAGAACTGCATGTATCAGCATGACCCTGAGGACTTCAGCTAGAAAAATCTCCCAGGGAAATGAGAATTTCATCTGGCGCAGCAAAGGCAAGATGAAGCTTCAGTAAGGGGAGGTGTGTTGGCATAGCTGAGACAACTGGAGGGCTTGGGGTTGCATGGCCAAAAATCCTGAGGGTGAATTGGTACCAGCTGGCTGAGTTTACCTGAGGTAACGCCATCTCTGAGCACATGGCAACAATGGCAGGATTCAGCAGGTTCACAAGGCCAGATGGTTCACCCCCTCACTTTAAATGGATTTTCTTAAATATTGTACAGTACAAACAGATGATTTTACATCAAGAAGTACTTTGTTTTCATATAAGTATACCCCACAAGGAATCTAAAGAAGTTCCTGTAAGATTGCTTTTGAGAACCGAATGATGAGGCAATTTTCAGATCAGCCTGGTACCTTTCACTGTAAATACTTCTCTAACAGCAGTTCTGAGGTTTGAAAGCCATTTCCCAACAGTGCATGTGGATACCCTGCTAACATCATATGCCACTGTGTAGCCTCATAGATAGCTGTTATTTATCATAAAAGAAGTTAACTGAGGTACCTGGTTTACATTATCTACTTGAGCACGGCATCTCTCCTCTCTATCTTTGAGTTCACTTACACTTTGCACTGAGCTGCCCCACAGGTGAACCGGTGGTGCCTCAGATGAAGACAGTCCAGCTGCTTGGGCATGGCTTGTCCATGATGTCAACACCACGGAGAAACAAAATACAATATTGGATTTGGAAAAGTTACAAGAGCATACTCTGAAGGAATGATATAGTGAGATATTAAAATCCAAGGCTCAAATGTCATGTCAATAATTTTTTTGAGAAAATATTCCTGCTTAAGAGCCAAAAGCTATGTAAATTGATGGATAAGGGACTTCCAGCAATTGAGATAATTTCTTCGTTTTCTGGAATTTTTTGTGATCAATAGAATGGCTTCTATTCACATCCTTTATTTTCCTTCAGCTTTTTTCATTATATGCAAAATCTACAGACACTCTGATTAGGAAACTTAAAAAGCTTAGACATTAGCTGCTTAAGAATTAACTTCTTAAGACTTAACTTCTTAAGAGCATACAAATTTAGATCCTCTGCTGTGACATTAACCCAACAATTCAAGCAATCGCGTGTTCCAATTAATAAAGAAAAAAAAAAGAAATTCACACAATTCATAAGGTAATTGTGCATCTGCCAAATACTCATAACTATACTTTCTAGTTTCTTCCTTTAATCTTAAGTCTAGCATACTCACTAATTTCCAGTAAAAGCTTTAGTAGCAAGGTGAACAACCTCAGAGTAAAGCTGATCAACTGTAGGAGTCTCCCGGACTTCACGTTTCATCCCCAGCTCTGTTCCCCGGATCATTAACCCAAGAGAAGTGCAGAGTCAACAGTCCCTTTCCCCCTACCATGACTCACCATTGTTTCCTCTGATGTACTGCTGACATGTATAGACCGCCTGTAAGAAAGGGATCTGAGTGTTCCCGGAGATTGAAAATGAGCAAAAGCCCAGTGCAGATTTAAAGGCTTCCAAACGACAAATAAATGAGCCCAAGTCATGCTGTTTTCAGATGCAGAGGCCCTGAAACACTTCTAAAAGAACTGCTTTGTTTTCATTGAAATGCTGATATTTTAGCTCATCTTCATTTCCTTTTGAATGCACTTTCATTACTGAAAACAGATTCATAAGCCTTTCACTTCTGCATCTAATGCTTCCAAACTTGAATTGTTTATGTTTGAGATGAGAAGGACATGTCTGAGTATGATTGAATTTAAAGACTCAACAAGGGAGACAACGTGCCCGAACTGAACAAGAGGAGCAGGACAGAACAACGGGGCCTCATTCTGTCCTCAGGTCTGCCTGCACAATTCAGGACAAATTCAAGTACATGTAGTATATTGAACTGTGGGACTGAATAAATTAAAACCAAAAAGAGCTATTATCTGCTATAAGCTGATCATATATCAATAAAATGTATTATTACTAGCAACTCCATCCATCTGTCAGGATAGAATTATCTTTTAAAAGGGCATTTTCTGGCTCTTTGTTCCACCAAGGTTTAGATGTGGCATGAGCTATGACATATTCCATCCTCAGGAGGCCGGTTTGTCTCTGGAAGTATTGCAGCCATAAAAATAAATAGTCAAGGTCAATGACCATTTTTTTCATTTCATGTAATTACTTCTTATAAACTCTGAGACCACTCTAAGTCATTTAAAATTATTTACCTGCAAATACACAGTGAGTGAAATCTTATCTTCCTGCTGACAAATCCAGAGGGCCACAATCTCCCCCCATCACACGAACTTTCTAACAGGTGTTGCCAGAACTACTGCTTCTCACTGAACTCTACACAATGAGTTAAGGTGGCTTGAAATGACTTTCTTAGTAACCTAGGATTCAGGGTGATTAACTGCTGTAAATTTTCTTTTTAAATTGATCAACCTTCTGTTTCTATTATTTCTCCTGTTTCTTAACTGGAGCTTCCCTGTGTGCAAGTTTCTTATGTATGTGGCTACACCACCTGCAACTGCAGCCGCCTTGCTGATGAAGCAGGACCCAAAAAGGAGCTGATACACTCCACCATGATATTTGATGCTGCCCAGTCCCACTTTGTACACTGCAGTCACTCATTAGATTCATCGGATTTGTTTTCTGTTCCAAACTTGCATCTTCCAACATATTAAATCCAGTTCATTTTTTTGCATCTCCAAAAATACTGATGCATTTCGCTTTCCATTTTCTTCTATTCCTACTTAGTTTTAAATATGCCTTTCACTTCTTTTCTGCTTACTATCATCTGATAATGTCATCAGTTTGCTACCAATCCTTTCCCTTGAATCATTTTGTATAAGAAAGAGCAATATAATCTCACTGGCGTCCTGCTAGACAACTCGTAATTTATTACCTCGTCATTTATTATTACCTTGCACTTGTAGGCCGGTTACTAAATTCTCATGTCAAAAGGCTATTTGAGTTCGCACAAAAACTAGGATTTTGTGAGCCATTTTAAAAAGCTTTACTAGCACCCAAATTCCTTGCCTCAGTGTGCCAAGATCAACAATTGGCTTTTTGAAGCCACAGGCTCCGTAAATTAAATAGTTTAATATTTTTTAGGCATTTAAGGTGGAAATCTCAGATCTGCTGCACAGATGAGCTACAATGGGCTTCACTGAGAGACTCAGCGGGGATGAAAAGATTCCCCCATTTGGGAGTATGCATGGATCTTCCATTAGCTTCCTGAAGGCTGAGAAGAGCAACGCCGGATCTATAAATGGATCCCTCTGACTTACCTATATAGATCATTTATTTTCTTTTATTCAGAGGCACAGGAAGTTTCCTTCTCTGTTTCCCAAGGGCCGTGCAGTTATTTGACAAAAGGGGTGCTCAAACTTCATCTAAACCTGGGCTGGTATTGTGCTGGTTATCTAGAAGTCCTTTTGCAGCCTTTGGAATAACCATAACATGGCTAAGGACAGACTGGCACTCAACTGTCTGTATAGCGGAAATGTCAGCATGTCCCATGGCACAGCTTTGGCTTAGATCAACAGCTACCATCCCAGAATGTGTCCAGACTTAACCAGGGGAATAAAATGAGCCAGGGACTGGTCATCTTGGGCAGGAATGTAATTTAGCTATATGGATGTGAGCTTCTGGCATAAAAGGAAGATAGATGGACAGACAGATGGATGGATGGATGGGCAGATAAATTTAAAGGCTATAAAAGAGAGACAAAATGACCCAAAACAATTTTGGGGTCATAATTTTACATATTTAGGTCTTGAAATCTTTTCTGATTGTGACTTCCTCCAATCACAATAATTTCTGTTGTTCACCTTCGAAATTTTTATGGTATACTATACTATACTAATATACCATACAAATAGTAGAGTATAGTGAGGAAAGAAGGTGAATAAATATACAAATTTTGATATAAACTGCTACTTCCTTTCCTCTGTGATATGGTAACATCCTGCTACAAAAACATAACAAAAATGCACTGTCTCTTTCTACAGCTTTATCACAATGTATATATATAGTTAATTTGCTGTTCTTCTTTGATAGAAATTCTTGTTATCACTTTCTTTTTTTCATTTCCTGGAGCTGGGTAATGTCATGTCTTTTCTCAAGTTTCTGGTGCCATCCCAGCTGTTAGTAGTGGTTTGCAAGTTTGCAAGTGGTCAGGTGCAGTTTCAGAGATTAAACATTGTCTGGAACATCTGACTCTGTTTATATTTTCCAAGTATTCCCAAGTCTGTTTTTTATCAATAGCTCTTTTTATAAGATCTCAATTGTCTTCTAATTGCCTAGACTTTTTTCTTTCCATTTCTTTTTAAAGGCAGCATTGGAAAATGGCTTAAATTCCCTGGATATTTTTTAATCACATTTCATTTTGTCTGCTTTTTATTCACTTTTTAGCTCCCTTTTTGTGTAATCTATTTTTCCAAGTTCCCTTACTTCTTTTCCTGAAAGCCTTGTATGATTCCGAGTCATCCCTGAGGGTCAAACTGCACAGCTACCCCGCTATGAATCTTCTCTTATTCTATCTCTCAACATTTTTTTAAGACCTCACTGATATGAAAACTAAAAGCAACTACACTATGCAGAAGGATTACTCTCCTTCCTCTGCTTTTCATATGTGAAGATCCACCTGTTTATCTTTCAATGCAATCTCCAGCTTAAAGGCTTCCCCTTGTCCACCTCAGTGACCGCTCTCCAGCCAATACTCTCTTTATACTTCCTCTTATTTACCATGTCTCAGTTCTCTCTGTCTCCGGCGTGAGCTTTTGGGCTGCTGCCATCACTGACAGGTTGGCAAAGGCAAAGGTAACAACGATGCTATTGACATATCTTTGATCAGTTGCTTCTTTTTAAGCCCAAAATGGATACAAGAGGTTTACAGGAATTTAAGTGCCAAATACTGTTCCTTCACATTGTGTTTGTACAGTATTGTGACCCAAGCCAAAGAACACTTGCCTTCAGGATATCCTTCCATTGACTTTGGCCTAGTGTCTGTCAGTAAACATCTGACTGTTAAAAATGAAAAAAATAAAACTTCATTTGTGAAATTGGCAGATTCAAGGCATATCAACAAAGAAAATGCAGTAACTTTTCAAGTGGGGTGCAATAATACAGATGTAAACCAGCCATTTTAGTAGTAGGCAGCGTTTAAGGCAACCAAATGAGCTGTTATGGGAAAGGATCTCCTGGTGGAGAAAGTCCTTTTTCATTTGGCTGAGGAGAGAAACCTAGCAGGCTTATCCGAGACAGAGATAAACCAGGGAAAGGAGCAGCCAGTGCATAAAGTAGAGCTTGTGGAGTCCTGTCGTGCTGCTAGTTCAGAGACAAATTCCTTTGACAAGAAGCAGCCCAGACAGTTCAGAGAATAACATTTCTTGATGAAATGATACATGTTGCAGTAATAACCTCATAGTATCTCTGAATGCTGTGGGATATTGAATCTGCTTTTCTGCTTAGCAGAGATAAATCTATTTTCAGAAAGGTACTCTTTAAGGAAGAAAATTCACTCATGTCAAAGCAGTCACTAGCTTTAATTTCTCAGCCATGCCATTTGACTAGCTGAAAGATCACAGTGACATTCCTCCTATTGATGCTGGAACCATAATATTATCATTTTCATTATTACTATCTGACGGAAGTAAACCAAAAATAATCCCCATGTTTCTAATATGTGTTCATTTAAATTCACTCCCTCTCTCTACTGCTGTATCTATCCCACCATTTCTATATTCTTTCTCTTCTGCTTATTTCAGCCTTGTCCTGAAAATACAGATCAATCCCTCTAGGGGTTGGTCCTGTGATGTTCACCCTTTTCTGCCAGCTGCTTCTCAGCAAGCAAGAGGCAACAGCTAGAATTTCAGAGCTGAACACATCTGATAGCTGAAACGCCTATGAATTCCCATACCTTTAAAAAACAGGCAGCATCTTTGGCTTTTCCCCTTTCCTGAGCTGTCATGCAAACCGTAAGGCTGAACAGAGATCAAAACCAGTCCTTTCAAACTCCTTTCCTATGTTCTGAATAGTTGAGTCCCTCACACCATTTCCAAAACTGCCAGTCCCCAGTAGCACAACCCTTCAGCCATGCTGAGTGACCTTAACGAATCAACCCAAAAGCACAACTTTCCACGGACACTGCAGAGCAGCGAGATCAGGAGGGATGTTAAAAGTACCTGAGGATACTAGCAAGGAGTTGCTGTTTCCTGGCTGGCACACAGCTACCTACGCATCTGCTTAATAAAAATGGGGGATTCCTCCATTTGCCAGCTATAGTCTCCATGAACTGCAGCATTCCTCAGGTGTCCTGCTTACAAATGCACCTCCAGGGCACAGAGTCTATTTATTCAGCATTACTCACAAAGGGCCACCATTATTTCTGAGTCAACACAGAGGGTCTCCAAGCAGTCTGTCTTATTCCCTGTCCATGGCAAATCTCATTTTGTTGCTTCCTTCTGCACTGACTTTGGCACACAGGAATTGTAGGTCATATGCCCTAAAACTGATGTTTTCTGAACTTTTCAAATATTTTTTGCTAAAGCCTACTGACAGCTCAGCCCAAGTAGTTGCCATCAGATAATAAAACATGTTGGACATTGGACACCTGAATGAATTTTTTGCAGGTACTTAACAGGTCAAGTAGTCTACAAATTGGGTAATTCAGAAGCTATTTTTATCTTAATGGATCTGTTTTAAATGCCCACAACCAAGGTCAGTACATTAAGATGAATTTCCAGGGTTCATGGGAAGAGGAAATATGTTTTTAACTTTTCACGTAACACAGCTGAAGTTACAATTCTTCTTTATTAACTAACACAGGAATATTTGAAGGCATGCAAGGATATCCCGTTTCCCTTCTGACCAGGACACCCAAACAGAGGTTTTATACGTTGTAAGAAAACACCCCATGTGTAAGTTGACAAAGCACTACGCTTTTTGCACATGAAGTGTGATTCCAGCTTGGCCTGACTTTGGTTATACACTGTGGTAAATTCCAGCTTCAAGCCAGACATAAGCTCCGACAGAAGCTTCCTCAGTTCCTCTTATAGCAGCTCATGAGAAAACCACCACATAAGGTTAAACCAATGGGCCATCTTTGACAGTAGTGAGTAACAAACACCTCAGAAAAACTAAAACAAACTGCCAAACTTCTGCCCTTCCATCTTCAGGGATGGTCTCAGACTAAGCTGTCTTGAGGGGAAAAAAAAATATTTTGGCAAGGCCAAGGGGACATACGCCACATTTTGCTTCACCTCCAGCAATGGCTTCAGACATCAGTTTTGAGGACAGGGCCTAGCAGACAAATGAATAATGCACACTTCACCTTCTTGAGACCAAGTTCTTATGGAGAACAAACTCACACATATGCAAGGAAGATCACTACCTAAGCTCTACCTAATTGTACTCTTAAAATTTCCTTTCATAAAGTCCTGATCTGTTCTTCTTATAAATGTATCTGAAGCAATTATTTATTTTGAATACTGTAACTGTACTACCTTCATCACAGAGTGGACTTTTACTTGTTTCAATACAATTACTGTAACCAGTAAGTTAATGTAAGCTCATAACAGAGATGCCATCATTACATAGATTTATGAGAAGAGCACTAAACATAAAATTGAGGTAATTGCCTGTGTGCTGCCAGGCTATTTTGCCAGTTAATATAAATAATATCATTCTCGGCATGAGCCACCAGAAGGACATCATCCTTAAAACTAATTCCTCACCTGCCACTGTCAGAAATTTTCACTATAAACTTGATGAAGAATGTGTTCCTAAGTGTTACTGACAGTCATATATTACCAGGGAAAGGTGGTTACCTCAAGTACCCCAAACAATCTGTTGTTTTGGTATGTTACCACATAAAATTGATTTAATGCCACAATTTTTCATTTCTCTCTGGAGCACAGGCTGCTTATTTATTAGTCACGTACACTGAATTTTCTCCTTTTTCCATTCATGTATAAATTTCCATAAGCAAACCAAGCAGATAGCATTTTGTTTGGTTTATTTTTAAAATTCAGAAAAATAAATCACATGCGAAGTTTTGCTGCAAATGATATTGAAATGGGTTCTATGAAGCAAGCAAATGAGAAGAGCCATACAGAATATCTGGGATAGGGAACGTTAGTATGCAGGAAAAGGACACGTGATTTTTTGTTTTATGCCTGAACATAAAAAGTTAAACAGAAATATCAATAAAGATGACAGAGCTTTTTTTCTTTTCTTTAGTAAAAACACATTATTTGTTGTGAAGGGCTGACACAGTATGTATTTGTGCTTTCCTTCCAATTTAATCCCTAACTTCTTTACTTTTTGAAGTCTGTCAACAATAGAAATAACTGCACGTCTGACAGAGTGGGTTGGGAGATTCCGACTGCCAGGAACTGAAGAATAAAAAGGGGTCTCTCAGCATTCAAGAATTTTACTCTGCAACCGATCTCCTCCTCACTCACCAGGCTCACAGTTTATCCAAGGCCTTTACGAGTCTATCAATTCCTACCGTGAAGCATAAGCATTGTTGTAACTGAACAAAATGGATTTAAAAGCTTATCATACGCTAAAGCCACTGAGCTTTTTGAAATACAGGATGATGGGTGGAACAGGACCACTGTCATGCTCTCATTCGCGGTGTCAGCACATACAGATGAATCCAGGACTTGATTCATGCACTCTTTAAAAGCAGGAAGTAATATTCTGCCATACTGCAGGTGTTGCCGAGAAAGTTCTCAAAGAGCTAAATAGGTGATGAGTATGATGGCAAATTACACCATGCTTGATTGCTCTGCAGTCAACTCCAGAGTGGTGCAAAGTACTTTAAAATCCAACAGCTTTCTGTTGAATAACGAAAGAATAATGAATAAGCTCTGTTAAAGCTAGGGATTCCCAAAGCAGATTTTGTTTGTGCCAGTAAAGTTCATGGTACTAGAAGAGGTCTGATAATATTATCTTACAGGGAATGGACTAGGACAGCAACATTAATACTGCCACTTCATTTGTAAAGGAAAGTTGCAGAGGGACCATGATTTTAGCAAACAATCTCCTATTTTACGGCCCTATATACACCAGAAACTTCCCAGGTAAAATCAATAATAATCTAAGAAGATTTTGATAGGCTTATCAAAAATAGCAAGAATGTTATTCTTGAAT
The DNA here is from genome assembly GCA_016647715.1 of Pavo muticus. Taxonomy (NCBI): domain Eukaryota; kingdom Metazoa; phylum Chordata; class Aves; order Galliformes; family Phasianidae; genus Pavo; species Pavo muticus. The sequence goes on along the minus strand of JACDJE010000531.1, from coordinate 35,932 downwards.
ACATCCAGTAAGTGTTGAAAACTACAGGGCAATTAATTTTCTGAGCAGAGCACCTGCCCAAGAAAGTGGAAAAGATGCGGCAAGGAGAATACTAAGCATGATAATTCCATACCTCCTTTACAATATTATGTTTGGTTATAAGCAAGCGCATTTTCTGTGTATTTTGGGAAATGGAGTGTTTCCAGCCTCCAAAGACATTTCAAGTGCGAAGGATCTGAGACTTTATCCATCTCAAAGTCAAGCAGCAGAGACAGATTTCAGGTAAGGAATGCTTTACAGCCAATTAATTTTTTAAGCAGCCCTCTGGCTGAGGACCCTGCAGGCCACAGTATAGCAGAAAGTTAGTGTTGCTCACGTGGTTGCTGCAGGCTGAAATAGAAGTCTTCTCTCTTCAGCCCCCTGCTGAAATAGCAGTAGTACCAACATTACTGTGCTCTGTCAACTTTGACTCCTATCCACAAGTTTTTCAAGAATATACTCTATAAGATTAGTCTAATTTTCAGATATTCTTCCTGGCTACTCCTTCTCAATCTGCTATTTCCTACTGATCACAAGGGCCAAAGCACGAACTCAGCAGTAGCTATTCTCCTAATCTCATGATAAACTATCACAGTTGTGGTCAAGTTCCCTACAGGGCAATTTTAGCGATGACCTCCAGATAAACCATTTGCTTGATATTTCTTAAGCTACAGAGCCAGGATTTTTATTGCACCACACAGAACGAAATAATCTTTGTCAAGAGATCCCATTTCTTTTGGTTCAGTGTGTATGTCTTGAGATGGTTTGGGTAACTGAGCTAACAGGGAAACAATAAATTCAAATGATACAACACAACTGCTACCAGCTTGCTAAGCTGACAGCAAGACACACAGTACAGAGCCAACGGCACCTGTGCCTGAGCAGCATGTTGCATAGAGGACAAGGCAGCTCAGGCAGCACAGGGAAATGCTCCTGGTGCGGGAGTGGGCTATTTCTGGGACTTGCAACCAAGGAAAGGAAAGAAATAAAATGAGAAATATAATGCAATATATGAAAAAGAAACCAAAACCAATCAGTTTCATCATCCCGCTGTTACGTGGATGAATAAAAATCAGCATGTTAGAGAGTACGTTTCTGAAGTTAAACTTTTTCAAAAAATATGACAGTGTAATTTAAAAGAAATATGAATTATATGAATATTTGTGCCTAATTTCTTCATTAAGATTTGAGAAAAGACAGACATTGATAAATGATGCTACAAACTAATGTGTACTGGGAAGAGTAGACAGGAAATAGGACTTAAAAAACCATGGTTATTATCACTGTGAAAAGAAATGCCGCATCTTGGAGCTTCTGTAGGTTTACAGTAGGGCTGACAGATGTGTGTAACAACCACAAATATCTAAAAAAAACACAACAAATGTACCCTCCTCAACTTCCCTGTGAGAGAACTGCAATGTTACACACCACTTCTAATGATTCTCAATGTGGTTTTCTTCACTGCGTTCGCAGTGTTTGCTGAACTCCTCAACCCACTTCTCCCAGTTGCTTAGCTAAAGCAACCGTGCAAACGTTCTGTAATTTGTCAGCAGGTTGCCTCCCCTGACACAGCCTTATTTCCTTCGCTGTCACATGCAATTCCCTCGCCCACCCTCCGTGTTGTTATCCTCTCTCAGAGGCCATCGGAGAGCTCCTGGCAAACACAGAGACGTCAGCTCCCACCAGCGTACTTTGTTTATGCCTCACAGAGATGCCAAGAAACCCTCAGAAACAAGCTGGATACTTACAGAGATTCAAGGGAAACTGGCCACAACCCCATAGTTTCTGGCTCACAATCAGGAAAGAGGAGTCCAGAGGGGTTGTAAGAGGGGCACTGTCAATTTCAGGAGGAAGCACTTCCTTCACTGAATCAGTCATTGTCATATGAGCAATATCAGCGGTAGGTCACTGGAGAACAACTTTTCTCCATGAATCTTCCGATCCCCAAGCAAAAGCTTATCCAGCCTAAGCTACCACTGCTGTTCCTGTGAAGAACTGAATTAAAAAAATATATGTATGTGACGGTCTCACTAAATAAGATAAAGTTGTGCTGACTCAGTACCTTACAGAATAACTTGTGGCACTAAGTTTTACAAAAGTCAATGCCATTAGCTTTACAACTCAAAATCTTCCTATAAAGATAATCGGGTTTATTTGCCAAGACCTATTTTCCATCACTGCATGTGGGCTAGCATTCATGATACTTTCATTCTACATTAATACTGTTTTATATCAGCTGTTGCACTATTTTGCCCCTGGCAGAGATTGGTTGCCAGAATTGCTTTTTTTATTTTTTTTTTAATTCTTTTCCTTTTCAAAATATTGGCTTATTCTAATTCTCAGATTTCCCTGGCAGCGTTTGCAGAGGAAAGCAGTGCTTAGCAGGAGGGATAAGGCAGATGCAGAGATTCAGGGTTGATGCTGACAGGAAATAGAAATCAGGTTTGCAATTTCCACAAAATAAGCAACCCCACTGCCTTCTCAGTAGCCCAGTAAGACACAGGACGTGGAAGATCCCCACTGGAAATTCGGGTGTAGTTGCTTATGTGTCCACGTTTGCAGCTAGCCCTTGCAAGGGGAGAGACCCAGAGCCTTTTACCCAGCCTAGAGCCTTTTTAGCAGTCCTCTCATTTAAATTACACTGAATGCTAAGATGCACACAGTAAAACTAATGGGTGAAAAGAGCTGTTTCTCTTTAGGTCCTATATATTAATCTCTTGTGGCTAATAATGGAGTATGACAACCCTCTATACAACCACGTGTGAAAAACATAACTGAAAATTAAGTGTTAACTGTATGCATGTACCTGATTTTTTCCTTTGCAAACGTGCAATAACTGGCAAGTGGCTGCAGATGTGCTGATAGTGCTGCTCAGGTATGTTCTGGTTGTCGTAGTGAAAGAAAGGTTTTAATGAAATAAATGTCAAGATGATTTCTTGGATGACTGCTTACACTAGGATTTGATCTCTTGTTTACACTTGCTTAATATCCATAAATTACAGCATATGTTATGGAAGCATGTAATTACACTTGTCATTCTGGGTGTTAGATTTGTTAAGTACTGCAGACAAAGTGTGCAGTGATAGATGGCCAGTTCAGACATCATTTACGGCAAGTTAAATTGTTCTACGCAAAATACACGTAGCACTGTAAAACGATCAAAGATGTTTGGAACTGATGTTACTTTTAGTTTTAGAAGTTCTTACCTGCAACCAAATTTTACTAGCTTTGCCTTTCTGCTGCATATCCTACTTCATAATCCCTTGCATAAAAGTGCATTAAATATTGTTCAGCTTTTCTAGGAGAAATCTGTAACTGCATTTTACAAACTGTAATATTACTATAAAGGTTGGTTTAGTGGCTTTCTAAAGATAATTTCCAAGTCACTGGTATGATCATCAGCCAAAATGCTATGCTGGCCTGTGCAATGAAAACAGCAAAGTACCCTTCAATTTTTGTCTAAGGTAACAATAACCTTTCCCAATTTACATCATTCTAGACTGCCTTCCAGCAGTGACCGAAGGAAAAGGAAATGTGTGTGCACCATTTGGCACTAAATCCCTACGAGTCACTTCAAGCCCTAAATCAACTTCTGACATTCTCATTGATATTGATGGAAATTGAGCTTGTGCCCGTAAGTGCACGCTTGGCCCACAGGTAGAGATCTCCTTCCTGCAAAAGCCAATGTTCAGCTGCTGGAGGCTTTCCTGGCATGAAGGACAACTGCCTCTGCAAGCAGGGTGAATGTACTTTAACTTGTTGGCTTAGGGTAGGATGCTCCAGCATAACAAAGAACACATGGCTGGGCTTTATAAAACAAAGCAAAGTCCCTACTTGATATATATCCAAATAAATTTTTTTGCTAATAGTAGCATATGCTCTAGCTGGTTTGAGGTCTAGGTCAATTCCGCATCTCCAAAAGCACAGCCTCTTTGAACTGTGGGCTTTGCATTTCGCACACACTGTCCAGGAACGTCAGCAGACCACGCAGAGCCGCCCGGTCACAGGATTCAGCTCCTGTGAGAACTTTCTGTTCTCCTCGGCATGTGGTACCAGGCAGAGAGTGCAGAATTCAGCTCTTAAAAAATCGGAACAAATGATGTTCCCTAACAGCTATTTTCCCCTCAATCTTTTCAACAGGAGCTTTTAACAAAATCAGTGAGAATAACGTATATTGACATCTGGCTTTATAACTCTTCTTTTATTTTTTTCAGTCATCGGATGTGAAAAGTATCCCAATAAAAGTCATAACTACTGTACTCTTTCACTATGACTTGCAGAAAATGTTGGTTGCATGCAGTCCTTGCCTCCTCCAGTCCTCCCCACACCCTGAGCCTTCAGACCTGAACAGTTCAGATAAACCTGTATGTAAGATTTGGAGAAAAAAAAAAAGCTCCCATCACAGTTCAATTATTTTATTTGTCCATTTGGCATTGTTTTTATGGTTCATTTGCTGTATGTTTTAATATTTTAATGGTCATTAGTGTATTATAGGGTGGCGCCTGGAGCACTGCTACAAATAGGAGCTATAAAGTAAAATACAGCATTATTTATTATTTTGATGTCAGACTGCCTAAATAACTGTGGTACCCGTGATACTCACAGTAGTCTAAAGAAGAAAGACAAATAATACTGCCAGTAGCTGCTGTGAGAGTGTGCTCCAATTTTCCATATTCAAAATAAAAAAGCTCTACAGCTTTTATATAAAGCTCTATGTGAAAAACAAATCAGAAGTAATTACAAGCCAGTGTGTCAAGGAGATAAACAATCTATATTTTATGAGTGTGTGAAAATTAGACAGTTCACGGCATGGGTTTTGCACTGCAAAAAGCTCAGCCCTGCATACTGAAGGACCAGTGCACCTGCTCAACATCTGGACCATTCAGAAGTGAGATGCTTATTATCTTAAAGCAGGAGGGAGGTAGAAATTCTTAGCCTTTGGAAGTCATTAGGTCTTCTAACACCAATGAACACAAATAGCCACTTCTAGAAGTCCACTCACACTTCAGACTCATGGAGCATGATGCAGACATCCATGGGAACGCAAGTGTCTATCCTTGAGGACTACATTCAAATAGGCAGCTAGGACAAATCCTATGTCATTCTTCTGGGCAAGACCACCAAACTTTTTAAGGATAGAAGCTGAAAAATCCATGGCTAAAACGTCTAAATGAATGTTGCAGTATCCAAACATGGTTTACTGTCAGGTCTCCTTGTTGCATTCAGCTGAGTTCCTTAAAGATCTCCCACTGGTTCTGGTCTCTGACATCACCACATATCTGTCTTTTTTTGTAAATTTATCCTCACAATGCACCACCATGTTCCAAAAGAAAAAATGAGGCTGTAGTAGTTGCCTGCATTATACTTAATAGCCTGGTGGTTAGAGTACTCATCTGGGAGCAACTAACCATTGAGTTATTGAGTTTTTGGACATGAAAGTCTCTCCTGCTGAATCTGTTTGTGTTTTCATAAACAATTAAGCTTCCATTGGACCTGCCTGAGAGTATTTCACTCCATAGTCCACTATTCAGCAAGGAACGGGGATAGGTAAGTTCAAATCGTTGCTGAAATGAATATTTAATGAATTCTGGCATAGATTAAATAAAATGTTCCCATTGTGAAAGCTTATCAGCAGTGAATAGACAGCATCTGGCAACAGCAGTGTTAACTCCCGTACAGCTGTTCAGAGGGAGAAGAGCAGGAAGCAGCTTTCAAACGAGGCTGCTCTGACAACAGTTCTGAGATGAGACCTCCCCAGGGAACCCCCTGCATGAGAAGACAGGCAGGACAAGACCCACTGCAACAGAAAAAAAAGTCACAGGGCTGGAAGCATGGGAAGGCTAAACCACACAGAGAGCACTGCAGTCCCCATGAAGGAATGCAACTCTTAATTTTACTGTAAGGTAACTGCATCTGTTGCTGTAGGGACAAGAGTCCTGTTGTGCCATCTCCTTAACTGTATTTGATGCCCTGCTCCGAACCAAAAAGGAAGAACTTGCTCATGAGGTTTGTACGTCACGAGGAAGTGCTCTGTGCAGTGATACAAATGGGGGCACTACTACTTAATTACTGGTACCCAAGACAGGCATTTCAAACCTGTTTTTCTAATTTTAAACTGTAAAATATCCAAAATAGAATTAAAATATTTCATTCCAAATGGATCGTGTTATCATTTAACACCAAACAAGGCATTCTGAGGGAGCCTTCATAAAAATAAAAAAGTCCTCAAATCCCAATTTGACATGGTCATTTCAGTTCAGATTAAAATGAATTACTATTTTTCAATTCAGCTGTCAAACTGACTAATTATTTGCACAGCCCTGCTCACAGTATTGCCTTCATGCTTTAGTTATATTCAAAAACAACTCAAAAGGATAAAAAAATTACAAAAGTGAAAGGTACAGAAGGCTCCTGATCTGTTCCTGGTAAACCAATGAGGCAGATGTTTGACACTCAGCTACCAGATGCTGCACTGTGAATAATGTTCTTCATCAAACTACATGGAAGCAACCAAACTTCCAATGGATTTAGCATGAAAAAATGAACAAGCAAAAGAAACAAAAGCAGGGCTCCTGTGCCACCAAGAAAAATTTGGAATAAGCGTCAGCTGACAAGTCTTTTTCAAAACTGATTTTTCTCAAGCATTTAAGAAAAAAAAATCCACTCATCTAAAGTAGACCACATTTGCACGCACCTGTCTTAAATCTTCTTCTATTCTACATTGCATAATTTCATGTTTTGTTTTAATAACAACAGGCATTCGTTTTTCCTAATCACCCAAGTATAGATTGCAGAGATGAGTTTTAACAATTTTCGTTTTACTGGGCAATGATCCAAATGGTTTTTGTCTGATTTTCAGACTCTCTCAGAATATCATGGTTTCATGGAGGGAATATGCAGCGTCTGATTGCGGCCAAGCAGGTTTCATCACTTGCTCCAGAGACTGATGATTTGCATATTAAGATCATACAGAGTCAGATAATCCCCTTTCATAGCAAAACCCAGGGGAGGGAGCTGTGTAAGAGGATACAAGGAATCCCTCGTTAAGAACTCACTGTAGGAGGTATGCCCCCAACCCTCATTCTATATCTGATTAGCAAGGAGCCTTTATATTCACAAAATCCCTTCAGGCACCTCGAGCAGAGGCTGGGGACCCTGCTCATCAGCCCCCAGGGACGCCCAGGCACCCACGGCTAGCAGCGCTCAGGCTGAGGCTTTGGTTCTGCCTGACTTGCCAAGGTCGCAGAGCTCTGTGGTGCAGCAAGATACAGGACGTAAGGCTTCAGCAGGCAGTAATGCACAGTGAGGGCAGTCTGTCATACTCAGACAAAGCTCTGCAAAGCAGACAGAGCCATTGAGCCAAGAGATTATTTGACCCATCTCAAAAATACTCTGTTTTCCTCAGCTTTTGACATCTTTACTCTCATTCTCTCCTGGACACCAGAAACAAAAGTTTTTTGATCCTTATGCAAAGAGGCAATAAAATAGGTAGAACTTGAACTGTGAATCTTCATTCCTGTATCACAAGTCCTTTGCTATCCAGCGTAAAAATAGAAATAAGGGGCGGAAAAAATAGAAAAACACAAGCTTTGAAACTTGGCAGAAACGGCAGGAAATCATACCTTGAGTCACAGGGCACTCTTAGCATCTGTTCCAAGTGTACGTTTTTCAAACTCCTGTATGCAGCACAGCTACTCTCATTCATATTCCCATCCCTGGGACTACCTTTGCAATATTATTCATTCTCTGTGGTGCATCTTGTCCCAAATACCTTACATACCCAGTTTCCAAAATGCTGTCCAGCTGTTACTAGAGGTGTCCCCTAGTTCACAAATGATGAGTTTCTGCTTTTCAGAAGATGTTTGGCAAGATGGTTTCCATTAGGATGAAACAACAGCTCCAACTGCATTAAGGTTTTACAATTGAAATTGTTTAACATGCAGAAAAAGAATGAAACACTCGTTAATAAGATGAATGTTTACATTTAAGCTTTCAAAGGGCATCATCAAATCAGGTCCAATAAAGAAAACATAAACAGATTTCTTTTTTCTCTCCTTTTCCATGCTTTCTAGTAGCTTTTACTTTCATTACAAATGCTTCAGTTCTGCCTGAGCTGAACACAAAGAGAATCAGCCCTTTAATCCTCAAGACAATACATATTTTCTTCACACTTTAGCAAGTAAATATAGCAGCTGGTAACTTTTAAATCCTGTTCTTCATTACACAAAGCATGGAAAACAGAACCATCAAATTTAGGAGTGGAAAACACTGGCTACTTTACCTAGATCACTTTCCCGCTGTTACAAAAACACATTTTCATACTCTGTCCAATATAATTTTCAGAAATCCAGGCAATGGGAAATCTGACATTTCTCCTATCCTACACAATCAAATTAATATTTAGACAATGTATAACAGAGTATTTCTTGCAATAGTTTTTCTAATAGTGAATATAAATGTTCCCCCTTGAAACAACAGTGTAGTATACATGTATGTACTCTGCTAATTGCTCTTTAAGTCGAATTTGGGGTGTTATTTTCATAGTTAGTCCATATTAGAAAGGATGTGCTGCAGAAGCTTGCCTGTGGATATCAGACAGCCAGCTCATTCAAGATCACTCCTGTCCTCTGGAAACAAACCACTTCTCTTCCAAATAAACACATCCGCAACTCCTTGCAGGCTGACACCAAAAGAGTATCACCATGGTCATTTCAGAAAAACATCACAAAGTAAAAGAGGAGCCACATCTACCTTTGCAGTGCACCAGACAAAATCCCTTAGTGGAAAAGGAAACCTACTAACAGTAAAACCAACAGGATATTATATCCCTCTGGATAAATCCAGTTTTACAGCTGCATCATCCACTGGCTTCCCTGGAATGCACTGCTTTCCCAGGAATTCCTTCTCCTTTAAGCAAGTCTAAGTGACACAGAAATCAGACTTTTAATTCCCTTTTGAGTAAGTAAAATTCAAGAAAGAGGGCCTAGATGGCAACAGAAGAATTTAGTCACTTATGCTACTCGTCTGCCGCTCTTGGCCTGAATCAGGATACAAGCAGTCTTCTGCAGTCTTGGGATTCCCAGCCCTCTGCACTTTCCATTCACCCCATGATACCACGCCTGGTAGGCCGTCTCTTTCTGCAGAACATGTTCTTATGTCCCAGACAACACTGCAATAAGAATGCTACTCCAAATGATTACTGAGTTTCTCATCTAACTTACCAGATAAATTCTGTTCCCCTATACCACTCTCTTCAAAGGTTGTTTGGATAAGGCAGTTGATAGCCAACGGTAATATAATAACATAGCAAATATAAATGTGCTAAAGCATACGCATAGCCCTTACAGATTTCCTCTTTTCCACTACTAGCCAACACGTACTGTCTTCTATGAAGAATGCTCCAAAAGTAATGCCTCCTGTTTTATTATGTTGGCCCACAAAGTCAGAGGGGGATGCTGTTGGCATGGTAGTAGAAGGTCAACCCTCCCACCAACATCCTGTTATATTTTGTTGCCATGTGACAGATGGCAGCAGAGGGGCAGTCTGACAAAATGGCATCTGACACAGAAGTGCATATGAAGCAAAGCTGTGTCACTGAATTTCTCCATACAGAAAATACTGCACTCACTGACATTCATCGATGCTTGCCAAACGTTTATGGAGACCAAACAGTGGATATGAATGCAATGAGGCAGTGGGCAGTGCGTTTCAGCAGTGGCAACAGCAACATGAAAGACAAGCCACATTCTGGACAGCCATGCACGGCTATCACATCATAAAATGAAGAGCATCTTGATCTGTTCATTCATGGATTACAACCATGGAACTGTGTTCAGAGGTGAATATTGGCTTAGTGTGTTGGAAACAATGGTGGCAATGCTGGAATATCCCAAAGTTTGCACCAGGTGGATCCCATGAATGCTCACACAGGAAAAGAAAGAACACCATAAGCAAGTTTGTCAGGACCTACTGAACCAATACAAGCCTGAAGGTGACAGTTACCTGGATCTATCATTACCAGTGATGAGATGTGGTATCACCACTACAAGCCAGAGTCAAAACAGCAGTCCATGGAGTGGCAACATGTGATCAAAGAAAAAGTTCAAGACACAGCCCTCAATGGGAAAAGTATTGTGCACAGTCCTTTGGGATAGGAAAGAGGCAATCCTTCCTGATTTCCTGAATGCAGACAAACCATCAACTTTGACCACTACATCACAACACTGACTAAGCGGAAGGCTCAAAGTTCCTGAGTCAGGCCAGAAAAGAAGACAATCTCTCTCTTGCAACATGATAATATCAGACTAGTTTGAAGACCATGGAGAACATTGCCAGTCTCGGCTGGACTGTCCTACCACAACCACAGTGTAATATGGATTTGATGCTTCCTGTCTTCCACCCATTTAGATGAAAGATGGACTGCATGGGTAGCATTTTCCTAGCAATCACGCTGTCATAGCAGCTGTGAAACAATGGGTCACGTCCACTGGTATATATTTTTACAAGGGCAACAGGCAGGCTCTTGTTCATTACTGGCAAAAATGCAGAATTAATGATGGTGATTATGTTGAAGAAGAGAGTTTTGTAGCTGAGAATTTGCTCTATCAAATAGTGCTTTTGTGCTCTTTGTATCTGTTGTGGTTTTCTGTGGAAATAAATAGGAGGCATTACTTTTAGAGTGACCTGTGCATAATCAGTACTTCCTCACATTTTAGTTCCTTTTCAACTTCACTTCATAATCCTTTCATACATCATCTCAACAGGCAAGTCTTGAGGCTCCCTGTGGCTCCATGTGTGTTCATTAAGGCACACCTTTTAGACTGGTGAGTCCTTGTCAATGTGGCAGCCCTCAAGGAAATAAGCTTTTCTGGAAGGGGACTTTCTGTATTTCAGCACTACAGAGAAAAGCATACTCGTGGCACCAAGTGAAGTAAGAAGAACAGTGAGAAAGCTAGCCCTTTCTTTTGCCCTTTTTAGGGGATACATTTTGGAAGCATCCAGCTGGAGAATTACTGCAGGATTCACAGCCTCTTTGAAATGTTTCTCTCATTAGTAGACTAAGTATTAATTGTGATGACACTTTTTCACTAAGATGTTAATATTTCAAAAGTCTTTACAAACAAAAGAACAAAGTAAATTTATCTGAATAAGAGTAAGAATTACTATGGGGGATCAGTGTTATTATAATGCCATGGAGTTGCTGGACAAAATTTTAACCAGCTTGCAAGATCATAATGACACTGTAAATGTGACAAAGCATAAGCAAAGTAAAAAACTAATGAAAATTATTAGGAGCATACTGTGGAATTATATACAAAATGTGCTATTGTTCTTTTGCTACTTTTTTCTACTCTGTAAAATCATGTGCATATATGTATCAGAAAAGAGAATATACAGATTCTGATTCTGCCTCTAGAAATACTTCTGCCACAGAGCTAAATACTGTGAGCACCTTGTATGAAAGAACAAAAGCCAAATCTCTAGTGGGAATTATTCCAACTCGTAGAAATCACTTGTACACCTTTCTCAGAGTCCCAAGCTATTAAAGAAAGGTAATAGGAAGACAGCTCCCACAACCCCAGCATTCCTAACATCAGTAACTTATTTCAGAGAAGAGTTAGAGCCAGGTATCTATCTGAAGTCCCAAACAAGAAATGGGGAAAAAAAAGGATATCTTTGTTCCTTGAGAGTTCAGTCTCTCAAGAAGCATGTCCTTTATTTCCTGTCACCCCACAAACAGGTCTCACTTAGAGAACCAATCTCCAGCTTTTCATCCTGCTGACCCAGACATCCCTGTAACTCACAGAAACAGACTGAGTCAGAGTCCTGTTCATGCAGTGTGTCTGACAAAAACACTGCTTGGAGAACACGCACCGAGAAGAGGTTCTACACGGTCAAAGTGCAAGCATGGAGCAAACAATCCTCTTTTTGGTAAACATGAAAGATGCACTCACACTCACAGACCTGATTCAGTCTTGCTCTGAAAGCATTCTTCACTCTCTACTTAGGACACAGGCAGTCAAGGGCAAGCAGCTTTCTCATTTAAGGCTTGACTTAAATGCTTAATTGTCCTGTCAGAAGGATAGAGGACACAATATCATGCTTTTCTGATCTGGGAGCATATGTAGATCCTAGCCCAGAGGAGCATTTTGCCCCTGGCTATTACTTTGTTCAACTGGAATCAGTGTCCTTCAGTAAGACTTTTGTTCAGATGACTACTTTTCTCTGATAAATGTTAGCAAACACAAGGATGTACATTTAAGAACCATAAACCAGTTTAATCCTAAAAGCACAATGTGCATTAGGGAAAATAATGAGAATGGAAATACACAAAACCACAAGATCTACCAGTTGGCTGTAACACACAATACTGCCTGGTTTCTGTTGACAGTCAGAATGCAAGACTATTCATATGGCACAGCTGTCACTGTACTGAAACAATTATCACCAGGGAAAAAAAGTCTTTATTCAGTTCTCATCATGGCTAATAAAACTAACGTCATTGTACTAAAACACTGCAACGGTTTTGATGATCCTTAGCAGTGTCTTGACTTCCCTTCAGCATGACATAGGAGCAGAGGAACTCTGGCTTGCCTGAGAAGTCAGCTTTGTCTACACTGATACATCGCATGCATCCTTCCAGAGCACATTCCTGAGCATGTGAAGACTACCTCCTCCGCTGAGCTTCTAGGACAGTCCTTAGCTGGGCTGTGACCTGTGCCAGCCAACAGCCTCTCTGTTTCCAGACAGGCTTCAGAAGTTAACACGGGTCAGGGATCATTCCCTTCCAGTAGCTTGCACGCAGACCCACAATTTAGGGAAATGTGAGTTTATTGTACAGAGGTGGATTATTTGTGTCAGCTGGCCTCAGTGCCAGAGAACTGTGCCAGGTACATTTTGTTTACTAGCAAAGATAAAAAAACTCCTCCTAATACGAGATCTTTAATAAAGTCCATTGTAGAATTTGTCTTTATGTGAACGTTAGCCCTTGCTGAACTGTTCTTCTCCTTAGCCTTTCAGTCCTCTCATTTGTAGAATTACAGTTCATATCTATATCAATATAGGCATTATTTAACAAATAACTTGGGGTCTCTATCTCATACAAATGATCTTCATACAGTGGTAACAACTCAGCCATGAAAGGGTGAACTAATTCTCTCAGCATATTCAATTTCTTTCACGTGTTCATGCGAGGGATAAATACATACACAGCCTAAACTGCCTTCAGGGAAGTAGAAAGAAAATCAGACCACAGGTCTTTAATAGCTACAATCTCTTGGTAAGGTGCTCCCGTATGTGGTTAGGGAATGGCATAAAAACCTCAGCATTTAAGACAGCCTCAGCTTACCCACAAAAACAGGGAGATATCTCATACCATTTAATCAGCATTAATCAACCTCCTAGTTTTTCCTGCGAAATGGTTGAACACAATCAAAATGACAAAAGAGTAGTTCAAAAAGGTCAAGAAATGCTTCTAAAGCCTTGTAGCAAACCAATGACAAATAGAGAAAATAATACAGAAAAACTAATTGCTGCTTTGCTCTAACCACTACTTATAGCTTCATCTAGGAATGGGAGAAGACTAAAAATACTAGATCTTTAGAGGAATATTTAAGGAACTAATATACTGTAAAATCCTAAATGAATGCATTAAGTTGCTTTCGTTCTCCCTTGCCGCAAGCAGCTTAGCACAAATAAAATTTGATGCTAATCAGTCCTAGCAGTTTTCACAGAATCTGGAAATCTATTATTTCCTCTGGCTGCAGCTGAAAAATTAACCAACAATTTCATTATCGATACTCACAAAGTATCTGATGTACATATAATTTTATCTTGGTGTTGACCTGCCATTTGCCTCTCTTGTCTGAGACACATTTAACACAGCACTGGCAGAAAAATCACAGCTGAATTAAAAGAGTCTTTTGCATAATCCAAGTATCTACCACCATGGAAAGAGATATGAATGCTGTTTCTAACAGAAGCTGAGTTGTGAAGGAAAAAAAGGGAGTGAAGGAAAAAAAGGTAGGAAATATATATATAATGATTACAAGGTATTTTCCAACCAATAACAGGACAAAATGCTCAGGCACTAAACAGACAAGTGCTTGTAAAAAGCAACAAAAAACACTGTAAAATTAAACGGGATGTATTGGCAATGGCTTCCTTTTATAATTAAAAATGATTCAGAAAGTGAAAATATTATCTAGAATAAATGTAAAACAAATCTGTTCATCTTAAAAGCTGCTTTCAAAATGTCTCAGTCTAATTCTCACTACTAACAATTTTTCTTCACACTTTACTCTAGATTTCCTACTTACGTTTTAACCACAAAAAATCATAACTCATTGCAAATCTCAAATGCTACGCTGCACAAAACACTATTGACAAATGTAGTGTGACACAGTGAACAGAAGATAGATCTGTTTTAATCGGTGCGGCACATTTTTTTATTAATGAATGCCAATATGTTGGGTAAACTTCTTGAGACTGTTCTTCACTTATTATAAAGTAAATGGTAAAATTCTTCCCATTACAGAAAGGCCATGCAGTCACGTGAAAAAGGCTGATTCCTACATCTCTCTGAAGACTTGGAAGTTAGTGATGTTCAGGAGATGCAAAATTTCCATAGAGTCAGAGTCAGAATCAGGATCTGCATGTATTTCAGCCCCACAAAAGCCTGTGCATACTCTCTGAAATCACATGGTAAAATGTTACTGCACTTTACTCGTATCATATTCCATCCAGTCCTGAAATGCATACTACTGCCACAGTTAAATATATAGCTCCTAATTTATGAAGTTCAGCGAGGTTAGGCTCCACAAAATCACAATTCCCACATTCCTGGGAGGCCTGTGTGGGTCTGGATCACAAGGCAACAGGAGCATCTCATGGCAGCCAAATGTAAAAAGACATGCCACCAAGCCTGAAAAAGCATCAACCAGGTACAGCGCTGCTAGCTGCGCAAGGCTGCCAGCCATGGATATCCACTAAAACCCAGAAGGATAAAAGCGAGCAGTAAAAGGAAATTAAAAAAAAATGCTGGGGGAACTGATACCTTCACTTCCAGATTTATTGAAAGAAACTGTGCCTTGCATTTTGGATGGCTGCACATACAGTAGAAAGAGTAACTGCAGAATGTCATTTGTACTATGAGCTTCTGAAGAAGTAAATGTGTATGAAATGTATAAGGCAAATGTGCATGAAGTAAATATTAGTCCCTCCAGACAGCAGCTATTAAAATGGATTACAGTAGTGCAGAAAGAAGAGAATTTGACCAAAAAGAGGAAAAAAGCACTTTAGAAAAGTGTTTTAGAAAAGAGGAGAAAATGTAAGGCAAAACAAAAGGCAAGGCAAGGCAAAAGGCAAGGAAAAGAACAAAACTGTCAATTACCATTTTGGCTTTATATGTACCTATGTAAACATACACATAGAAGCTTTAGATCACAATTCATCATGCATACTTTCCACCCATCTCAATTCACATGCAAGCCACTGTCCCTACGCTGCTCTCAGTGTGACATTGGCTAGATGTGTGAAGGTGACAGATGGAGTGCACCAAGGAGTTCAGAAATAGCATAAAGCTTTTAGATGGTAGAAAACTAGCATAAGAAAATATCTCTTTTCTTTCCAACAGATTTTAACCACTGATATGAGTTAGTCAGACAACATTACTGCAAGCAGCTCAGAGGCTCCCCTCACAAGACAGCTGTGGACATGTTAGAGCAGGTCCTGAGGAGGTCCATAAAAAAGATCAGAGAGCTGGAGCAGCTCTCCAGAAACAGGCTGAGATAGTTGAGTCTCTTCAATCTGGAGCAGAGAAGGCTCCAGGGAGGCCTCATTGTGGCTTTTTAATACATAAAAGTGGGTTTGTAAGAATGATGGAATGATGGAGAGAGACTTTTTCCCAGGGCCTGTAGTAATAGGACAAAGAGTAATGGTTTTAAACTGAAGGAAGCTAAATAGACTGGATATAAAAAAGAAATACTTTTCATGATGAGGGTGGTGAGATATTAGAACAGATTACCCAGAGAAGCTGTGGATGATATACCCTCCCTGGAAGTACTCAGGTAGGGTAGATAACAGCAGGACAAGGGGAAATGGTTTTAAGTTGAGGGAGGGAAGATTTCGGTTGGATGTCAGGGGGAAGTTCTTTGCTATGAGGGTGGTAAGGTGCTGGAACAGGCTGCCCAGAGAGGTTGTGGATGCCCTGTCCCTGGAGGTGTTCAAGGCCAGGTTGGATGGGGCCCTGGGCAGCCTGGTCTAGTATTAAATGGGGAGGTTGGTGGCCCTACCTGTGGTGGGGGGTTGGAGATTCGTGATCCTTGAGGTCCCTTCCAACCCAGGCCATTCTGTGATTCTGTGATTCTGTGATACTCAAGGTCAGGTTGGCTTCAGCTTTAAGAAACCAGATCCAGTAGATGTCCCAGCCCACAGAAGGAAGTTTGGACAAGATTATTTTTGAAGTTTTTTTCCAACCCAAAGCATTCTATGTTAAGTAAAAGCTGTAAGTATGGGGAACATGAAGTGAGATGAGTTACAGACTCCTGTTTTTCAAGTTTTTGAGTCCCAGTTTTGAGGGACTGGGAACGGCCCAAGTGCTCATATGCTTTACACGGATAAGTTAAAGGATATCACTTGGCTGTGTCTAAGCACCCTACATGAAGCAAAAAGTTCCGTAAGACAAATCCAGGGAAGGAGTAAGATGTTATGCTTGAATGATGCAGTCAACAGAAAAGTTGCCTTTGCACAAGTGAGAGCTGGCCAACTGGGACAGGCAGGCTCTCAGAAGATCCTGCCAGCCAAATGCAAACCAGTTTGGCAGCAGGACTTCCAGACTGGCAATAATAACAACCAAACAACATCTACCCAGAGGAAAGAGCAGCTCCTGGCTCACCAGAAGAAAGAGGAAGATGTCTGTCCCCTTTCCAGACTTACTCCTCTGAGAAATGCTAAAAAAAACTGTCAAGGCCCTGAATGCACCAAAAGGCTCTGCAACGTCATCTTTTTCCCAGCCCTGGGTTTGGTTGCATGTGTTCAAGATCATCTTTGACAGCACACAAGTATTTGACCCTGAATCAGCCCAGGAAAACAGCTATGTTGTGATGGAGAGCCTCATAGGGACCTCTACGCCTGTTCTTCACTTGACTGCTACTTCTCAGCTCAGGCCCTTGCCCTTGGGTCCCTGCTCAAGCTATGCCACTGGCCTTGTACCTTGCTGACCATGACCTTGCATTGCTGACACTGACTTCCTCACTGACTTTGGACCCCATCACTATGAGCTTGTCTCGTAATCACTAGATTGTTCGCTGAACCATGTTACATGGCCAGACCTGTTTTGTTCTCATTCAGATGTGGCTGTGTCACCAATTTGTGTCACCCTTTTTACCTTGCTGCAAAATGCTTCTTAGAGGTGTAAAGCCATCAACGGGTGAAATTTAAGCTGTCCAAATTTGGACCTTAATGTTGCAGACCTATTAAGGACAGAAAATCACCTCCTAAGTAGTGGTGTCTCCTGGATATTCACAAAAGGACAGAGAAGAATTCAAGGTGAGCCATGCGGCCAAAAGAAAGGTTATATAGATTAAGGCCATCTTCTGTAGTGCCCTCCCTCCCCTCTTCTCATGAAAACACTTAGATAAAAGGATACCATGACTATCAATCAGCTTACACTATCCACCAGATCATCAGATAAGACTATTGACCTGTATGTTTTATGTTGTAAAATCAATAAAAGAAAGAAAAGGAAAAAAAAAATGAAAAAGAAAAATAGCAGCATAAAAATCCACGCTGCTCAGCATGGTATTTCTCAGGGTGCTTTTGTTTGTATATTCTCACTGAGTGATGCAATATACTTCTCACAATTTCATCACAGATGAATACAGCGCTCTCAGAAAATAGGTAATCCTTACATACAGGAACTTCAGAATAGATATTAAAGCAATACTGAACTTGAAGTTACAGGTTCAACTTGCTGAAGAAAACTGCTAGACAGAGATACAGATGAATTAAGTAATCCCGGATATAATGGAAATAGGCATTTTTGCATGATGGTGATCACTGACAGTAAGAGATTTATACCAGCTAAGTGCCCAACCTTGACTGACATGAACAAGCAGTAAACAGAAATTTCATACTTGGAGCCTTTATGAGCATGTACCAAGGTCTTGGCCCACCACATCAGAGCAGTTAGGGCTACATCAGCCAGCAATTTCAGCCCATGTCTTTGACCTAAGTGCAACCCAAACTGGATGACACTTCTGCACTTCTGGTGAAGGACCTTTCCATTGTGAGTGGTTTGTATTGAGCCACTAAACCAGGGCTTTATACAGAAGCCTTTACTCAGGAAAAAACAGCAAAGCTACTTCTGAGAGGAAGGTGTAAGAGCAGACTTCAGATGCAAGTCCAAGATGAGATATTAAAGGGTACCATTTGTCATTTTTTACATTATTAAGAATATTTGTGCAGGATCTATAATTAAAACTAAAAGAGATGTCTCCTCCTTTTGCCAGCAGCTGTGTTACATCAATTAAATGAGTAAATAAGATCTTTCCCCAGAGGGGATATCACATGACTTTCTATTGATTAAGACTGCAGCAGAACGTTATTTGCAATCTTATTGTATAATGGAAATAAGGAGGTAGCTGTCATGGTTTCAGAAGACAAATTACTGGTATCTTAGGCAATCCATAGGCCTCTATCCTTCTTGCTGCTCTTAATTCACAGTTAATACATGTCTTACAAGACTTAGTTTCTTAAATCGGTCTACTATACTGTATTCAGCTCAAATCTGGGAATAAATGTGTGGCTTTGCATTATGATTGGTATTAAAGTGACCGTTCCATCTATCATCACTTCAGAGCCATGCATTATTTAAAAGGGTAAAACAATTTCCAAAAAAAAGTGGAATAAAAATGTGGAATTAAAAATAGTTACCTCCTGCAGCATGCATGATTATTCCTGGGAAGGACAGGCTTCCCCCACCAGGCATGGCTTCAGAGGTGTTCTCCATATAGGACATTTTTAAGACAGCCCAGTTTCCTTTACTTAATTTTCACAAGCAAACAGTGTGGCTGGAACAAGTTCACTACTCTCAAATGTGAAGAGCCTAGAGCAAGGGATGAGCCTTGTGATGTGATGAATATCTGACCACAACCCAGCAGACGTCTGCTCCTCTGCTGAGCTGTAAATCATTATGCCCTTCATAGAAGGACCAGAGCAGAGGACAGGAATCTCCTTTTAGATGACCAAAACACTCTGCCAGTTTGAGAAACCTTCAAAACAAGACAATCTTTCCTTGCTTCTATTCAAATTTTCAGTCACAGTTAGAGAACCGCAATGCTTTTCAAAATCCCTGACAGCAATATTTAACATTACCGGAATTGTCTTTGCCAAAGTCAAATAAATGGTCTTCAGTGCTTGTGAAGCTGTGGGACATGAGACAAGATTCCTGAAAGGAAGGAATCCGTCTGAATAACTGTGGAGTAGGGCAGTGATAAATTCAAAGGAAAAGTCAATCTCTGCACAGAGCAAAAGTGCACAGTTTACCACAACCTATTTACCAATGCACAGGATTAAAAATTAAATGTCTGCTGCCTGATCTGTTACATCTAAGACGATTGATTAGAATGTATTCCTCTTCCCATCCAACTTAGGAAGTTTAAAAGTGGCATCATTCCTAAGAGCTGAACTTAATAAGGTATGTGGAAGGAAATGAAGAGTATGACAGTAGAACTGTTGTCCAAAAGTAATCTCCCTCAAAGTGATAACAAAGACTGGAAAAAAATTACCCCTTAGTGAAAAATATGGAGGAGTTTAAGACTTCAAGGAAATCAGAGATATCTGTCTAGGTACGCACATCATTAGCACTAGATTACTACTGGTATATCTTTTCAGGGAAATTATCTGGTTCTCCTAAAAAAGGATTTGTGTTTAAACCTCATATTTCATTCTCCTTTACGTTTGTAAAATAAATCTCAGCCTAGTCTTGATGAGTATAAACAATCAATGTAAGTAGCAAAAAACCAAAACCACAAGTCCCTAAAGGATTCAAACCTGCTCTGGTTGCTCAGAACTTTAAAGGAGGCATTTGGAAGCTTAAATTAGGGTCTGCAATTGTTGCTTTTGCTTGTTTGTTTGTTTGTTTTCTTTGAAAGGGCAAACCAGTCATTTCAGATTTCAGTCTGTTTGTTGTTTGAAAGTAAGAAACACAATCTCCTCACATATTTCCTTGCACTTAAAATTCAAAAGAAAAGTAGAAAATATTCCTTACCTTAAAAAGTCTTAAAATATTTGCAACCATAATGGACACGGAACTTGCTGCAGCACCTATCACACCTGATATCTTGTCTGGCTTAGTGAAAATTGGTGGGTCGCCGTTAGCACACTTCACGTCTGAACCATCTTTCTCTATCAACGCTTGTACAAATGTTAAGGATTGCTCCAATGCATAAGTGTCCCTGGAACATGTATCAAGGATCCGGACTCCTAAGGTGATATTGGCAAGAAGATCGGGGTCTTTATTAATCTGATCGATTGCGTACAGCATTGCCTCTAGTCTGTGGATCCCTTTTTCCTTCTTGAGCTCCCCACAAGGCACCCCTCTATCCCCTTTTGCATGGACGGGGAACAGTCCTCCCAAGATGATGTCCCCATCCAGTCGGATGGAGTGGGCATATTCCTGGCCATAAGTTCTTTGCATCAAGGTGAGAATCCAGCAGAATTTGGCTGTTAACAGGAAGAAACAATGGCAGGAAACTAATCGTTTTCCTTCGTATACCATTTTCTCTGAAGACGTTGTTGCTATCCAGTTTCCAGATTTTCTTCTTGCTAAAGACTGAGGTTGACCATTTGAAACTGCACTTTCTGGAGGCTACCATCAGTGCCCAGTAAGTGATACAGAACCATACGGAGGGTAGAAAAATGATCTCAGCAGAAGTACATAAAACGTGCTTTACAAAAGATGTCCACCAATGTCATCGGCTGATCGGCTTTTCAGAGAGGTGGTTTTCAGCTGCTCCTAATTGATGGTGAAGCACAGGGTAGTATTTCTGGTCCTGATGCTGTGAGGAGGTCAGTAGCTCATGTCCTTCTATTTTGCCCTACAGCTGAGGTACTTCTGGAAAAAAGAAGAGTGAAAAATACCATTTAGTTCAGCAGTTTTAAACCTGTCACACAGTGTATTTACTTTTGCAAAAGAGTTACTTTGCCTAGGTTTTACTTTTGCCACTATGTAAGAGAGTAATTCTTGGCCTTCTGTGAATTTGAACACCTGGTGCACTGTACTACCAGCCAAGAAATTGATGATTCCGGCAGAGCAAAAGCCAAATCAGGGCAACTACACTTAGCTTGATTTTCGCAGTCTGACCTGTAATTCCTATTTACCTTTGCACTGTGTGACATACAAAACCAGATCTGATCCGTAACATGTATTTTCTGTTTTGCTGTATCATTCCGTTCCAGCCCGCAGAAGTGCAATAGCTCCTAACATTTGCACACGCTGAGAGGCTCCGTGTGTGACAGTGGAGTAATCAGAGCTCCTGAATTTAAGTGTGCTCTTCAGCCGCTGCAGTAAAAGCACGTTCAATTCATTTAGATATTAAACTGATTATTTTTCCAGTGGAATTCACTCTTTTCTGGGTTCACTACATATATAAAATGTCCGCCAGATCGTTTCAAAAGCTAAATTACTTTTTTGAAAAGGTAGCCGGTTTCCTAAGCGAAAAGAGCACAGTGTGTTCTGCTGGGAAAACAGCTGAACGTCCAACATTCCTTTTCTGACATTTTACTTCATCTGAGGTCCAACATTAACAAGGTCTCTGTTCTCTGCCTGCATTTGGACCATGAAAAATAAGAAGAACGATGTGCCCCCACTGACATCTGGAAAAGTCCCACTGATTTTAATGAGGCCAGGAATTCATCCTAAATATCTGAATGCCTGTTATAAAAATCTCCGAATGGTCAACTCCCAAGTGAATGGCGTTTATTTATTTTAACATTTAACAAAACTGCACATGCTTGAGTAATTTTTTAGATCTCTGAGGAGAGAGAGAGAATTAATTTCGCCTAAAATTAGATATGCACACTCTGGGCAGCCGCACCTGAATCCGTCTCTTCGGGCACCTATTAGAGGCTCCAGAGAGCAGAGGACATTCTATGGTGCAGCTCACCTGAACGTTCTTTTTTCATAAACAAATGAATAAAAAAACCCTCTTTAATTTCTGATGAAATGAATCACATTGAACTCTGTAATTACATACTTAGTCCCAAGCGATCTGACTGGTTCCTACCAAAATATCACCAAATTAGAAGGGAATCGATCCATCCACAGCGTTCCTCAAAGACATTTTAAATTATTCTCCACAAGTTCTTTAAATATTTTGTGGTAACAAAACTCAAAATGTGATCCTGTAAGACTTGAAACTGATCATCTTCAATTTATTTTATGTTGTTGGGGTTTTTTTCCCCTAAACAATAATACCGAGCTCACAAAAGCCAAAGAAGAGTTTTAAAACAGTTTGAAGACCTGAGAAAAATATTCACCATGGGAAGCCTTCTATTTAATGAAAAGGTATCTCACTGTGATCTGGTAGCAGAGCAGTGACTTGAAAATGAAACTTTTTTAATTGGTGTGAATAAAATCATTGCAGCTGGGAACAGCAGAGCACAAGACTTTCAGCGCTTCTTAATATTTAGCTTTGCTTGAGTTTGGCTCAGGGTTGAATCTTAATGAAAAAAGGCTGTGCTGTTTCCCGTGATAAGACCATCATTCTCCTTCAGCTCCTTCTGGGCACATAGTTTACAAATCTGCTCAGACGTCCCCCCGTGAGCCAAACTCAGCCTCAGTTACAAATGGAGGAGCTCGAGGAACACCACTGACTTCCCACGGGTTGATCCAGTCTCATGGGATGATGCCTAAGGACAGAATCCGGCCTAGGCCATAGAGTAAAGATTGCATTAACTATTAACTAGCCACCACTGGCTGACGGCTTGATTGCCTTGTTGGAAAAACACAGCTAAGGGCTCAAAGCAGCAAGTGAAAGATGCAGCTACACCTAAAATAGATGCTATTTCCTTTCTGGTTCCATTGTGAACAACCAGCCCATTAGGCTCCACGTGTTCCTACAGCCCGTGCAGGGAGCGATCCTCTGAGGCAATAAAGGATGTCAGCTCCTATTTAACACTGTGTGGAGAGCAAGAAGGCACCACTGCAAAAGTGAAAAATATCAGGAAGGGAAAAATGATGCTTTTTCTATTGCTCAGTCTCAGGTCAATCCCTTACAGCCAAAGAATGCCACAAAATTAAAGCAACTCTGTATAAACAGTGATGAATTCAACTATTGCGACCCAAATTCCAACAACACCGGGGAAGCTAAAATGAACCCGGTATGCTGACTGCAAAACTTTATCTGGAGATGGGTGAAATTTAAATGAATTGACAATAAGCATTTTTCAACATTACAGTCCACATAAGCACTAATGGCTCTGCCTCAGCCCGCATGTTTCTTTGCTGCAACTGTCCACAGCTTGTCTATAAAGCCGAAATAAAATTTTAAAATGTTCTGTTTAAAAATTTAAGACCTTTTAGCCTATTTTTATGTTACCTACGAAATAAAAGCTTTCATTACACTGCCTAATTTATTCATGCCAGGCTACTTTCCATATATTGATTAACACCAACTTTTAGAGAACGCTGCAAGCCCACGTTGCTAAGCAGGAAGCACGTGAGATAAATGAATCCCATTTTTATCAATGAATTTCTGTGGGAAAGCATGGGCTGCTGAGCTATAAAGTCTGAATGAGCTTTTCCTCACGCGCTGAGATCTCATTTGAAGTAAAATACTGTCCTTCTCAGACTGACCATAAAAGTTCAGAATAATGCAAATCTATTCTCAGTTTACCAGGTTCCCTCCTCTAGCAGTCACTGCTCAGTGGAAACATGACCTCTGTGAAGATATCCACACATTCTCCCAGCACAGTTCAAGATGAGCGCACCACAAAGCCTTGCTTCCAGTCACCTTGAAATGCGTGCCTCTTTTGGTTTTAATTCATTAAAAATATCTGGCACTATCAGAACATACTGCTATTTTTAAAGTCAGCATTTCAGCACAGACCTCCACTCCTTCTGCTTGAATGTCTATTTATTTTTAAACCTAAGGAGGTGGGGTGCTGCAAGACAGTGGACGTGGAACTTCTGCTTGTCGAGTCTGGCTCTGGCAGTGCTTCCTCGTGACGGCACTCGGCACTGCCAGACACTAGGAGCGCACGGACGGGCACAGCTGTACCGTGGCACTGCTGGGACCTCACTGCTCCAACACAGAGCCCCGAGAGGGGCTCTGTGCAGAAGGTATCTGTGTTAAGAGATGTAAGCGGCGAGCTGGATGTGATGGATAAGTAATTACATAAATGTAGGCAGGGTCTTCATTTTGGTAACAGACCTCCAAAAAGAACAATCTCCGGTTAGCACTGAAGTCGGGGCTGAAAACCACAGGAAGGTTTCATATCACCTGGAAATGCTTTTGAGAAATCCCACAACCACAGACAGACGCAGGAGCGAGGGCTATTCCTACATCACGGGCATAACAAGGGGTTCGCTGAACTTCAGGGGACATTTCTAATTGAGGCTGCCAGCCAGACACACGTGAACCTTCACTGACAGACCAAGAAATGGTGGGGGGAAACGTCTGTGAAAAATATGTCCAGTTTTGTTCGAGGACAAAAAATGCATTTGTTATGGCTTTTGATGCATGGCCGGCACTTTCCTAAAATGAAATAAAAGTGATCATCTGTGACTTAGAAAAGGAGGAGATTTAGGGAGAAGATCCATTTCTACTTGCTCACGTCCATCAGATGCCCCTCACTGCACAACCCATCTGGTTTCACTGAATGAAAGCAAAGCAACAGTATCTCCCATTCTGAAGTTCTGGGGAGAAAAATTAATGAAAAAGTGTGGTTATTTTGACTTCTTACTGCTGATGTTACTTCTGAAATCTCAGATACCATCTGCCTGGCTATGCTCATTGTAGTGCCCATTAAAGTCGCCTCTTTCTCCTACAGAGCACTCGGCAGTGAACAAACAGCCAGATTTCAGCACGAAGCAGGTAAGGAGTTGCCACCTGCATACAGCACCCTGACACATAGAGAAGATTAATGAGGTTTGTTGACAACAGAAGGGAATTCAGACAACCTTAGGCCTTGGCATCACAGCTCCTACTTGCAGGAGAATTCCTCACTGATGTAAGCGGTGTTATCTTCCCCAGCCCCTCTGTAGTGACTCGCTGTGCCCTGCCACCACGGGAACCTCTACACAGCAAGAAGCACTTTGCCAAGCTGCCCTCAGCACCGCGCTTACAGGAACTGTCTCTTCCCAGCACACCACGAGGGAAATATCTCCCCTCACTGTGATCAGCCGCTTTTCAAGCACCCGAGAGTGCCTGCCTTTCTTCCCTGCAAAAATACATCTTCCAAACAAGCTCCGCTGCCAGAGCATCTCCAGTCCTCCTGCCAGGGTAAGACCAAGGGAAGCTTACTCTCTTTCAAGAGGAAAAACTGCATCAAATATTTCCCTCTGCCTTTGCCTGGTCTCACAGATGAAGCCCCATCAGTATTCACACCTTTAAGAGTTGACTTCACCTCCGGTCTGGCAAGTGACGATCAAGGAGATTTGCCCAGGCAGCCTGGAACAGCTTTCCCTGATGTTTAGCTTCTCACTTTCCCCTCTCCCAACCCGCCTCCAGCCCTCAGCCGGCCCCGCCGAGCTCAGGGCGAACGGCGCCGCGCAGCCCCCCGGCCAGCCCCCGCCCG
>JACDJE010000531.1:0-10044 GCA_016647715.1 Pavo muticus | reverse complement strand
CACCCCTGGGCTGCGCGGCCCCAGGGGGCGCGGGGAGCACCCGGGGCCGGGGGAGCCGCCCCCGGCATCGCCCATCGCCGCGCTTCTCCGCGGAAGGGAGCCCCCTATTGTTCTCCGCTTTACTTCGCCGAGGTATTTTTCCTTCCCTCCCTTCCCAGGCTTATCCCTACCCCAGCCGTTGCCCGGCGCTCAGGGATTCCGGCGCAGCCCCTCGGTTGGCTCCCGCAGCTCCGGGCCGGGCCCGCTCCGTGCCGCCTCGCCCCGCGTCGTCCCACCCGCCCGGCCGCCCCGGGCTGCTCCCGGCCCTGAGTCCCGCACCTTCCGGAAGCGCTATAGCGGGGGGGGGGGGAAACACCACAACGAACGTCGCCTTTAATTTCCAGCCGCCAGCGATTCTTTCCTTTGCTGCTCAGCCTTCACGCGCCCGCGTTCCCCTCAAAGCAAATCCGACTCTCTCTTAATGAACGCTCGGTCCCGGAGGTCAGAAGCCCGCAAACTCCTAAATGCCACCGCCGGATTGCGTGCACTTTGGGTCACCGATCGATTCTCACTACTCGGATGGTGGGGGGTTCTGCTATGGGCTTTCCAGCCGCGTTCCGCGCGCACCTGCGGCACTCAGCTCCCGGCAGCACGCACCGCCGCCCCGCACGGGGAATCCCGCGGCTCCGCGCCCCCTCCCCTCTTCGGAGTTCCCCGTGCCCACCCCCAACTCCCAGCCCTCCCGACGAGGCGGCGGCTGGCGACGGGCAGGGCTGCCCCGGAGCCGCGCGGTGTCCGCGGGCCGGAGAGGAGCAACGGGGCGGCGGGAGCCGGAGAGCCCCGCGCCGCGCAGCGGTCCCGCTCTGAGCAGCGGTCCGCCCTGAGCTCGCACTGTGCCGGGACCCCGTGCGCTGGGGCTGGGGGGGTATCGGCAATAAAATGATAAATAATTAAAGTAAAAAAAAAATACATCCACACACAAAAGCCCCCCCGGGCGGGGAGGATCGTCGTGCCCGACATCGCTCGCGGAGGGGAGCGGAGGGGAAACTTGCGCTATCCGTGGGCTCCTCGCCCCGCACCACACGAACCGGAGGAGACGCGCACCGCCCGCACAGATACCTCGTTGGGAAGGAGTTGCATATCCACAGTGCTGCGGAGGTCACTGGAATTAACGGCGGCGCCGATCGGAGGAGCGTGAGGTAATCCCGCAGCCCGCACTGCCCCCGGCCTGGGACGGGGACAGACCGCGGTCCGGCGGCGCTGCAGACACCCGCGATCCGCCGTACCTCGCACTGTCTCCTTCCTCACTCCTCCTCCCCCTCTCCTTTTTAAAAAAAAAAAAAAAAAAAAAAAAAAAACACAACTTTTTGGGAGCGGCGGCGCAGCCCCGTGACGCTCTCCACCCTCCCGCGCCGCTCGGTTGGGGGCAGCCCGCCCCACGCCGCTCCGGCCGGGCCGGGCCGGGAGATACCGCCCACCGCCTCCCGACCCCCGCCCGCAGCGGCGCGTACCACAGGGCGGGCAGGGCAGGGCAGGGCAGGGCAGGACGTGGCACTCGGCTTAGCTCGGAAGAGCGCTGCCCGGCTCGGCGCGGCGCCGCACTTGTAGCTGTTCTCGGTGCTGAAGGCGGCACGGCTCGGCACGGCTCCGGCGGCCGCGGCGGGGCGGGGGCTGTTGGACGCGGCCCTGCCGAGGTCTCCTCACGCCCGCCAAGCCGTGCCCGCCCTCACCGCACCGATGTCACGGGGGCGGTTTCCCTACACTTTTTGTCTCGCCCCCTCGTTCGCCGCCCGGGGGGGCTTCCAGTCCATTCCCGGGCACCGGGGTGGTTTCGGCCGAGGGACGCGGCCGGCAGCGCTGCGCCGCAACAGGTGCGCTCCTTCCGCACCGCGCTCCCGCCCCGGACCCTTCCCCGCCCGCACCGGGAGGGGCGCGGCGCTCGCCCGGGGCCGCAGCGGCGGGGCCGCACCCGCCCGGCAGCGCCCGGCGCAGCCTCGGTGAGAAGGTTCCACCTCGAGGGCGCCCGGCGTTACTGCAGCTCGCGCGGCGCGGCCCAAGCTGAAGAGTGGGGAGGGCTCTCCGGTGCTCCCGACGCTGAGCCGAGCGTTTCCCGCTCCTGCTCCAGGCCAGGCCGAGCGCTTTCCTTACTAATAAGCAGCGCTTCGCTTTGTATTGCTTTGCCCAGAGCTGCCTCGCTTACATGGAACGTGGAGCTGGAAGGAGGAATAATTCCGAGTGTGCTCCCATATATCCAACCAGCACCGCCGCCATCATCTTTGTGGGGTGCTACTGCCCAAATTTATGTGCTAAAAGTCTATCCCAGGTCAGCTGCAGTCCGACACAGTCTGACGGTATCTGATGTGTCCTTCAAGCCTTTAACTTCTCCTGTGGAGGAGATCTTTCACTGTTGGTCAATGACACTGGAAATTGGCCAGGCCTTTGACAGAATTTATTAACTCATGTCTGCATTTGCTTTTTTCTCTAACCCTTCCATGAGAATAGACTGGCAAGCTGTGATTTCAGTGACTCCATAGCAGAAATCCATGGGTTAAACCCTGATGTTCAGCCATGAGAAATCCCACCTTAGAGACCCTCCTTAACCCCATCAGGGAAAGACGCCCACCCGAGGTATGTACTGCCAGGCAGGCTCATTTCAAGCTCCATTTACACTGCAGCTTCAATGAAAGTTCAACAAAAGCAGCAATGTTCTGCTTGAGCCTTGGTGTGCATCTTGCAGCTGGAGGTGCAGGCTCAGGACAAAAGACCCAGATAAAAAAAGCTTCCAATGTGTTTCCAGCCTGAATGAGATCTGTTGCCTTGCTCCACCTCTCCCAGCCACGTCCTTTCTAGAGCACAGTTCTGGGGAGGTGGGGACTGTATCTTATTCCATATGCTTACAGCAAGTAGCTTACTGAGTCTCAGGCAGGAGTATGATAAATAAACCCATAACCGAAGAGATGAGTGTTGTGTTTTGACTAAATGCAAGCAGAGAAGATAAATATTTGGGGACAGGCAGGAAGAAAAGAATGAGAAGCTTTGCAAGAAATGGTTATGTTTCCCGAGGATATATGACACAAAAGAGAAGCAATATACATCCATCATTCTTTGAGTAGGATCCCTCTGATTCAAGCCCGATGGCAGCTGATGTCAGATTGTACAGAAGACTTATGTGAGGGCTGGTGACACAACTGTCTGCACTCTTAACTCAGGTGGAAGAAACCCAGTTCTGGACACCAAGCTACCATAAAGAAGCTCTTAAATGACCTTTACTTGAGTGGGAAGGCCTTGTTCTCAGGGGGAGCATCTTACATGTTAGGTCATAGGCATGGATTAAAGGGAACAGTAAAATGTCAGGGCCATAGATCTAGTGGGTGGCAACTCTGCCCACGGCACGGGGATGGAACTAGATGGTCTTTAATGTTCTTTCCAACCCAACCCTTTCTATAATTCTATGGAGATGTGGCCTGAGAAACTTAAGTTTTAATTACTGCATTGAATAAATGCTTGCTCTGAATATCTCTCCAATATGAAGCAAGAGCAAATGCACCAGCCCTTCTCTGTGCGTCTAATTCTCCAACAGAAAAGATGTCATACCCCAGGTAGCCAAGCAATGGTTTGGGCTGAGCAGTTCGTGTTGGAGCAGCATCACTTCACAATCACATTCACAGATATTAATGACATTCGAATGGGGCTGATTTTTGCAACTTTGAAATAGTGCAAAGTAAGGCACTCTGAGTTTGAGGGGCTTTACATTATTATTATTATACCTACCCAACAGACAGAAATACAACTTTTGGAGTTATTCAAACACAGAATTAAACTGAAAGAGGTAATAAAACCACTTGAATAATCACTGTTAGGCAAAGGCATGCTGATTAACAGCTACCAAAGAATACGGAGCCACAAAGCCATTGATTTCCACTGAAGTGATGGTGGGTGCTGGGTTCTGAGTTGTAAGATGTGTTGGGTATCGAAATTTATCAAGAAAACATAGTCACTAAAGGAAGAACTTTTGTCTTGTGTGCATTTCTCTAAGGCTAATATTTCTGCACTATGTATGTTACATAGTGAAAAAGGGAAAGGGGGAGAAAAGGCATTTCATGGTATTAACTATGACAAAAAAAAGTGTTATCTGGAGGCCAAAGAAAGTGTGCATTCATCTGTAAAATATAACATGCCTTCAGTAGGCCCCAGTTGTGACTTATTTCACGTAAACTTTTCAGCAGTGAACAATGGATGTCAAGGCTTAAACCATAAAAAGGAAGATAGCTATTCCGTAGGATAGGTAGCACTCTTTACAGGGAAGATACTTTCAGAATCAGAATATTTTTAGCGTCTGATTTCCAAACGTGCCTCACAAAGTCCACTATGCTGGAAGACTGAGCATTTGGAAATCATCCCTCTGCTGGAAGGAGTGTCACAAGAGCCTCATCCTATAGGTGGGGTTTTGTGTCTGTGTTGAGCAGGAAGCAAGCACCAGCTGCTCTGCATGGTGGGCTAGGGGTTTGGCAGGATGGGACACAAAGCCATTGACAAGAGATGCACTGCCACAGCAGCCAAACGACAGGACAGAGCAGGTCTGGTGGCAGAAACCGGGACAAGTTCATGGTGGTGAGGCAAGTCTGAGGTCAGGCTGGGATGTCAAGCTGGAGGATGAGGATCTTTATCAGAGCTACATGGGAAATCACACAGTTGCAGCAGCTGAGGAAAGGGCAAAGAAAGAGTGCCAGAGCTTAAAAAAAGCTCCCAAGAGACACTGAGGATGCCATAACAAGGTTTTCTACAGCTTTCTCACAAAGATCTCTTCTCAACAGTCTGACCCCACGCCACATGGCTGCACCACATTCCAACTGCCTCAAGCACAGGCAGCCAAACCCATAGGAGAGAGCAGGAGATCACCCTGACATTCATACTGGTCTAAGTCTGCACTATATTCTCTTTCATCACCCTTTTCTGCTCAGAGCTAGAGGATGACAATGACACATCTGTCCTGAACACTGTCATAAAACTCAATCAACTTTCTTGAGGTACAGCAATGTGATTGCAATATGAAGGGGAACCATCCAGAAGCCAGAATTGGTGGACCCATAGCAAATTTAAGTGAAAGATACAGTATATTTATAATCAAATACCGTGTTTCCAAACTAGCAGTGGATGATGAGCCTGCGAAATCCTCTCCCACGCAAGTTAGAACATTGAAGTCAGCAGAGACAGTCGTGAAGCAACGTAATATTTGCTAAAGAGAAGAGAGACTCAGTCCTAATTAACTAAAAATTACAACACCCACAGAGGGAGTTATGCATTGTTGTACTTTTATAATGGGGACAGTCTCCACTAGCATGTCCTCTAGGATAATGACTGTGTGGTTTTATGTCTATATCTAATAAAGTGCCTATATAGATACTAAGTTCTGCAGCTTCTAAAAACTTAGTCTTTCATTTTGTCCTTCACTAATGGAAAAAACGAAACCGTGTTTAAGGGTGCCTTTCATTCTAGACTACTTAAACTGATAGATAGCTATATATAGTGATTACTTCACCAGTCTTTGAAATGCTGACATCTTTGAGGTGAGGTACAAAAAGGGTTTATAAATCAGGAAGTAAAGCCACATTACCTTTTCAACATGTGAGCCATAACTTTCCCTCTTACATGATAGCAGATGAACACAGCTATTTTACACAGAAACAAATCTTTGCATTCCTGTACCCTTCCAAAGAAATTATTTGCATAAATGTCATTTGCCAAACAACAAGTAGAGCTGATCATGCTCTGCCTTGTTCCGCTTTGTAGACTGTTGGCAAAATCTTCTGAGGTTAGCAGTGCATGGAAATAGCTAATCCTCAGGTCTGGTGTTGCCATTATTTTGGGGGACAGCAGAATTCATCAGAAGACTGTTTTCTAAACTAAGTGCACGAAATGACCTGCATACTCCCTAGATGAAAAACGTACTCAAGGTTCAATATAAGGTAAACTCGATTCTCCTTTTAATACTGCGTGTTAGACAGAAAGAAAACAAACCATTAATCCATCGTCTAGAGTTCAAGGCACTGCACTGCAAAGCCAAACATTTCTTTTCATGGCTTGCTGCAGAAGCAATAGAATTGCACAAGTAGGATTCATCACAATCATGAACAAAGACTCACCTGAAGTAATGAAATACTTTGCTTAAATGTGATTGCATTTTTAAATGTCGTGAAACCCACCGTCAAACAGTGTTGCATAGGAAAAACATTTTGAAAAGGTTCTGAGAATTCCCCAAAACCACAGTGCCCTTATGGTCTGCCCATGTATGGCCAACTTCACGTTCAGCCTATGGCCATTTTCTGAGTAAACTCAAAGGAATTATGTTAAGTAGATTATGGTGTCACCTGATGCTCCCAGACCCGTAACCTCACAGTATGCATGTGAATGTGTCCTAATAGCTGTTGCACCTGAAGCTATTCTTTAGAATGATGCAAATATATTGTACGGTTCTTACTTAGAAGACATTAAAACCTGAGGTGAATTTTCTTAGAGGGGCAACATACACAGGTCCTCAGAGCAAGTTCTCAAACACTCGAAGTGTAAACTCCTGTATTTTAAATATTCTTCTAGGCTCTCTGTGTAAATGCAAAATATGGAAATGGAAAGAAATAGCTACTTTCCACAGGCAGTGAGTCATCTGATATTACCATAGATGTCTAAATAGAACATCTAAATCATGCCTGAGAAGTGTGTTTTTCTCTCTACAGACTATAAAAAGAGTCTAGACAACTGGCTCAGATGTAAATGTCTGCATTGTAGATGATCAGAGTGAGGTGAGGTATATCCACCTCTGGAGCATGGGAAGAAGCAGATGGTAAAGACAGCAATAAAGACAACAGGTCAGGTTCCAGTCCTGGGAACACACATCACCAGTTTGTCACCAGCTTAGTTCTCATTATATCTGTTCCGCTGGCAGGTCATACTCCAGTAGTAATGACTCCTCTCCCATTTCTTTCCTCCCAGTAAGTTGCTAACAAATATTAAAAGTTGTCTTAAAAAGCAGACCGACTGCGTGCCAAGTATTCCAAAGTGAAAAGGCCTCAGAAAAAAAATACTTCGTATTTATTAAAGTTATGTACCTAGATAGAAATAATTTTGCAAAATATTCCTAACAAAATAAAAAAGAAATAAAAAATAACTGAAATGAAATTAAGCAATAATTTTAATTAATTGCCTATGTAAATAGGAATGGTCGTGGTTGTTTTCCTGCTCAACTTTCACATGAACAAGATATAACTTAGCTGAAGCTCAAGATATGCATATGATGACTTTTTACATCCATATGGCATTCTGTGGGGGAGTTCACATTACCATTTCTGCTTGGATCATGAGCACACTTTTGAAGTAAACCTCCCAGTTGTCCCCACTTACTATATGCTTTGGTTAATGTAGCAGAGCAGACTTGGACTCATGGACTGGATTCCTCTCTAGAGGAAACCAACCTAGAATTTGCACTCTAGGAATGTACATAAAGTGCTACAACTGCTAACAGACCAAACTAAAGCTAGTTTGAAGTGACCCTCCTTATTAAATATAGCGCGGCCATCAGCTCCTCAGCAACTGAAGTTTGTTTCTATAGACCTGAGCTGCTCCACACTGCTTTTAAAGATAGGCATAGCCAGTATTGGATTGAGGTTCCAGTCTTGAAAACTGTCCCCCTAAGAGCCAGAGCTGTAGGACCAGACTGAAGTTCTAAGATAGCTAGATCTTGTAACTAATTAAAGGCTAGGATGGCCCATGGAATGTTTCACAAGGAAGCTTCACACCTTCTTGGATGGTTACTAAATTCACCAGCTCTAAGTGATGTACATGATTCTATCATCTTGTATGTGTGAAGTGAAGACTTTTGTCTTCACATGTGTAAAGTGATCTCTTTTAATGCAGTGGAGAATCAGAAAATGTATGTGCAATTACATTTGCTGTGAGTTCTGTGCTACTGAAATAATAGAGAACTCCCTATCAGTGTTGCTGGGAAAAAGATTAATGTACAACAATGCAACATTTGTCCAGCATCCTGCTCTGCATCTGCAGCTCAGGAATTACCTTCATTTATCAACTGTAAGGTGATCTTAATAAATCTGTTCATTACTTAAACTCTCCTTAAAGTACAAAACAATCAATGACACTATTTTAATCAAGAAAGACCAATTGCAATGTATTCTTATGGTAGTAGCATTTTCTTGTCTTATAAAAAAATCACCTCAGATATTTAAAAGCCACTTTATCATGTCATTGGTATTAAGGTTAATGATTCTTGCCTTCTTGTGCTTCATTGCTTAACTATGGCCTAAAGATTGGTAATCACTAATGGTAGAATTAAGTGAGTGTTGTACCAGACAGTTAATGAGTAGGGACAGATTTGCAGCAGAAACATTTACAGTTCTGAACTGCCACCTCATTGCTCTTCTTGTAGGGCAACTCTGGGACAGGCAATAGGCTTAGAGCTGTTGGATGTGAAGTACAACTATTACAAGCACTATGTTAGGTGTTAAAATACTTATCCCTACATTTTCACTCTACAGCTTGCATTAAGCCAGGGGTCTAAGACATGTATAGGTGGCATTTTCATTAGCATAGTCACGAAGACACTGCAGGGAGGACATATGCTCATACGCAAAAAATGTAGTGAGGGAAGGCTCAGCAATTTGTCCCTGCCTTAAGCATTCTATTGCCTAGTGGGTCCAAGGAGAGTTCTAGTGGATTAATGCAATGTGCTGAAGTAATTAATATTCACATTCCTGTTATAGAACCCATTAAATTGTAAAATCAACGTAAAATTTATTGCTTAACATTTCTAACTGCTTTCTCCAAGATTGTGTTTCTCCTCTATATTAGCTCCTCAACAGTAGTCAGAATTCTGGAGCTAATAAAAGACCTGTGTGCACGCTGTTTGGCCAGGGTCATGTACAA
The DNA here is from genome assembly GCA_016647715.1 of Pavo muticus. Classification (NCBI taxonomy): domain Eukaryota; kingdom Metazoa; phylum Chordata; class Aves; order Galliformes; family Phasianidae; genus Pavo; species Pavo muticus. Next base: position 1,131 of record JACDJE010000531.1, on the reverse strand, counting down.
AGGAACAAAAAGGTTTTGAACTCATACTGAAGCCTTTCCTTCAATAGAATTATTATCCAGTTTTCGTAAAATAAGATATTCCATTGGAAATACAGTATCTCTAGATTTTGATCACAGGGGACAAGGTAGTTGAAAAAGTCTATAGGATAACGCTTCTTTGGGGACTAACATACAAATAGTAAGGGCAATAAAACAAACCACATATCTGAATGAAATCAAATTAAAATGAGTAATTTAGGATGAAAATTTTTCTCTCTCACTTCCTTAAATTTGACTTCCTACCTGCTAGTTTGCCGCTGGGGGGGAGGCTGTAATTTTAACTCAACACTAAAAAGAATAAAAATCGGTGGAAATAATCTGACAGTGGATGGCAGTGGATATGCAAGAGGAGAAACTCGTGAGATTAGACCTCTACTGCAATATAATAGCTATTCATTTGCCACAACAGAAGCTGATGCAGACGTTCTCCTTCAGAATCATTGCTACATGTGACTGAAACCTAGCATCAAGAGGCTGCCCTAATCACTAGCATGCTCCAGGATGGGTTTTGATGCATATGTCTACGCAAGTATTCTTGCTTGAATTAGGAGTGTTATTTTGAGGCAAATCTCTCTTCCATCCCTATTTACAGCACTTTAGACTGTGACTCTAAGCTGTCTCAGACCAACAAACAGGACAAGATCACACTCTAGGATGAAGCCAAAATGCAAGCTGTTCTCCAGTCCTACCAGGCTCCCAGACTCCAGAGGTTCTGGGTAGACGTGGTGCCATCAGTGCCCACCCTATGGATCTGTTCCACAGATGATACATGACCTGCTGTGCATGTTCTCTCAACCTCCCTCTTGTGCAGCGCTTTCTGCTTCAGATCGAAAAAATATCCATTGGGTCAGAGTGTGTTCAAGCATGAGCCCAGATCAATGCTGACAGTAGGGATATTCAGCCCTTTTCTCAGCTCAGGGGGCTGCAGCAAAATTGCCCAAGTTCCCTGCTGCCCAGGATATTATCACTTCAGCAGGCTAGTTGAAGAAATGCTCTGTAAGCATTGAGAAAAAAATCAAGTTTTTCCAGTTTCAGGACAGGATATATAATTTATCCAGAAAAAAAAAAGACTGTGGTGAGCTGTCCCAGACA
>JACDJE010000011.1:3346520-3428703 GCA_016647715.1 Pavo muticus | reverse complement strand
CGGCATATTCTTTTTGCCTGCAGTGTGATAATAAGGTGCTGCTGCTCTGCATTTAACGTTCTGCTGGTTCGCTTTAATAAAGCGCTGTCAGTATCTCTGCAAAAGGACTCTGGGCAGGGGGATGCACTCCCTAATGCTGTCTTTGCTCTCCAGCCCTCCCCTCTGCCCCTTCTCCAGGGAGATGCTAATCTTGCAGTGTTGTACTTTCTGCCTTTCTGTCCATATGTGACAATTGTGTGTCTGATCGCCACAATCTCGCACAGTTATTGTACCCTAGGGAAAAGGAGCCAAAAAAACATATGGGGCTAGAGAAAACGGTGTGCTTCACTGCACACAGGCGTATTTCAGAGACAACTGACTCTTTGGTATAGTGCAGAAAATATGTGGGGGCTCTGAAATCTTTTGGAAGTGAAAAATCAAAGCTGTGATTTGCTTTTCCTCAGCCAATGCTGAATGTAGGGTTACTCTAAAAGTAGTGTTTCAGTTGCTAAAATTGTAATCATCACAGATGCTGCTGACATCCAGATTGCTCATTCTGTAAGGACTGCTTCTATTAGAAAAAAAATTGTCTGTTTCTTTCTGCTGTGTTGGTTTTCTGAGCAAATGGACACACAGGCACAAACACCCCAACATGTGTACACACAAGTTAGAAATTGCAAGCTGAAGTGCTCATCATGAAAACAGTTGTAGACTTACACCTTGTCTAGCCCTGCATCCATTCCCACCTCTCTCCATGGCCGCTTGTCCAGTGACTTGAAACAAGCAATTTTCTGCTCTCATCCCTACTTTTTTGCAGCCCTTCCTATAGACACACCGATTTACTGCAGCCTCTTGTAGCCTTAGCAACTGCTGCCACTTAAGGTTTGTATACGGAGAAGGGTAATGGGCAGAGGATCGTGCCAGGAGATAGAAAGGAGCAGCCTAAACTGGGGAAGAAGGCAGATACTGAATTCTCTGACATGGCTTCCTGTAGCCTGGATCCCAGCTATCAGTATGTATTACTCCAAACTAGATGGGTTTGCAAGAGGTTCCTCTTGGATCCAGGCAACTCCTTAGCTGGTCAGGCTGAAAAATGAGCATAACCCAATCTTCAGGGCTTGGAGACATCTGTGTGGCTTGGATTGATGCTCCCTCCTGGTGCTGCACAGAAGAGAAGTGCAAGAGTAAGACCGAGGTCCAGTAAGCAAAATTTGCTGGAAAACTCATGCAGTGAGTTTGTGGAGCCCATTGGCAAAGGACTTTTAAAGATTAGTCCACTTGGTCCTGCTGTCAGGATTGAGCCTAGTCCCATCAGTGCTGCCTCACACTGTCGCTGGGAACCTCAGAGATGGGGGAGTCACCAGGGGTGTGGACATTGCAGGCTGTGTTCAGTGAGCTCAGGGGTAAACAGGGAGAACTTACAGCAGCTGTGAGCAGGTTGAAAAAGGAGTTTGTGAGGCATGTCTTCGTGTAACATGCCAGTGTCTGGCACGCTATGTGATGTATGTGTATAAGGGTGCGCTTTAGTGTGGTGTCAGTAACTGAGAAAACCTTTATTCAAATTGTGTGGTGGTTGTCTTTTCAAAAACAGCTACAGAAAGTCTACCAGGCATAAAATACAGAATTGTTAATGACATTAATGATTGCAGCAAACTTTACTGTGTGAAATATTCATTTAATATGTTGTTATTCCAGTGTTGTGCTCGGCGGAGATACGCTGCGCTGGGTATTCAGCTATCACCACCGTGGGCTTTACAGTATCACACCGTGTGATTATGCAATACAATTACGTGTTTTGAAGCTATTAAGGAAAAGCTATCTTATGGCTGCATTAAAAAACCATAATGGCAGCCTATCAGAGTCTCTCAGAGTCTAAAACAGCAAATTACAAAAAATAATTGCTTTTCTTAAGCATCTTCGGCTTTAAAAAATCCTGTAAATCCCTAAGTAAAGGTCTGTCCTTTTATCAAACACCTTCTTAAGGCCTCCATTACAAGGAGAAGCAGTTCAAGGATTTCTGTAGTATTGACTCAAGGGAAAGAGCCCCAAATATATCAAAATCAGGAACGTTTTGCCTGTTTCATATTCATAGTTTCTTCTTTCTGTGTGACTGATTTATTCTGCTGTGTGCCCCCAGGGTGTGCATTGTCCAAAATAAAGGCTGCCAAAAAAAATGAGAACGGGGAGCAAGCGTGGTGGGGGGAGTTTAACTGTCGTGCTTAAATGCTGAGACTCCTGTGCATCTTGCATCCTCATGTGTGAACTCACCTTATGGTGTTTCTTAACGAAAGCATACTGACTAAATAACTAACTTCAGCACAATGCAAGACGTCGTGTCTGAAAATAGAAAGCTGCTATGAGACAGTTACTCCATGCTGTGAAATACGCTCTTTCCTGCTTCTGTATTGTCTTAAGTTGTACTTGTGCTGCTGCAGCATGTGCTCGCATTATAAAGCGCCGTGATTGTGTAGAACAAAGTACAAATGCATAGAAAGCAGAAAGCAAGTGCCCATGGTTATTTTAGCTTCTGGTTTTGCCTAAGAGAGTGGTTTGCTTTTCAGCAACTTTTTTGCTCTCTGGCACGTATAGATGTTGGAAACAAAGGCAGCACAAATTGCTTGCACCATGTCAGCAAAGCCGGCTCTGCAGAGTGGGCTCTCTGTGTAGAGCACAATGCCCAAATTACAGAGGAGCAGACTGCAAGGCAGAAACTTGTAAGCCACTCCATGCAAATACGTTTCAGCAAGGGAAACAGCACACTTGACAAAAGGCGCAGCTCGGAAGGTCGCCTGCAAACTTTGCCCAGGTGTTGAGCAGTTCATTAGGGGCTGCTGAGGGGCATCTCTGTGCCATGGGAAGCCATTGTTAAGCGCCCTGACAGATGAGAGCAGACCCTTCTCTTGTCACAATAGCTGCTCAGACCAAGCAAGGCTCATTAAATATTCAGTTCCAGCCTCAAGCAGCTCATTAAGTCAGCAATGAGGAGTGACGCTGGTGTTGGAAAACCCTGCCTCAGTTAACATCACCATGCAGAGTCTCCTCGGATCTCTTCATGTTATTCTGCTCAGTACCTTTTCTGTGATGACCAGCTTGTGCTCTCTGCTTTGCATTAAATACAGGTAAAGAAAGTCAGGTGGATTTAAGCTCTCCTATTCTTTATGGGCCTTTTCAGTGTTGAGTCCTGGGGCCCAAGCGAAGCGTCTGTCGTGTTTTTCTGTAGTAATACAAGTTTGCAGGAGGAGGATGGGATGAGGGTTATGTGGCTCCAGTGTTTTAATACAAATAGTAATGTTTGAAGGATAAGTTTTACAGCAGAACTTTTGTGATATGCAGCAGTTACAGATGCTGTATTACCATCTATCCACTGTTACGGAGCAGAAACTTTTACAGTAAGTGTATGTTGCCTGGAAATGTTGTGTCTTAGGTGGATGTGGCTTAAGTTGTATGCTGAATGGTTCTTGTGCACAGTTTTTGAATGATGTATTTGAAACCTGTTTTGCAACTACTGACTTCTGTGAGTATACTTCCATTTTCAGTGGTACCTCAGAATAATATGCAGTGGCACGTATGGTGGGTGGATGTCAGCTGTTAATGAATTAGAGCACACCAGAGTCTGGAATTAGGATTGAAACTATTGAAAACTCAAATATGTTATCTACTGATGTTTTAGAACTGTAACATCTGCAAGTATGGAGCGGAAGTGGAGAAGCCAAACGTGCAAAAGTTTGGGGCTTTTTCACACCCTGAACCTTTTTTCTTCTTTTTTTCTCCTTTAACAGAAAGTGTTTTCAGACTGCCCATTTCTATGTGGAAGACAGCAGCTCACCCCGCGTGGTCCCCAATGAAAGTATTCCCATCATACCTATCCCAGGTAAGGCAGACTTAATCCCTATATTTTTGCTATTTTAAGTCTTGTTTGATTACACAGAGAAGAGAAGGTTGTGCCTGTGATAAATTGTGTGTTAAAAAAAAAAATGGTGGTATTGATGCTGCTGCATTTAATATAAGGTGCTTTGTAATGGGGCTGTGAGTACCAGTGTTGTACTTTTCCATAGGCATCTCTCCCATGTTGTTTTAATAGAAATTTCAGAATAACCTTTGTAAAATGTCAAAAGCACAAGCAACACTTCTTAAAAACACCAACACATTGCATCCAGAGTGAAACCAATCGCTCCTTTGGGGTGGGTTGGGGGCAAGGAATGCACAGCTCCACTGCTCGCTTGAGATCTGGGCGTTTGCCCCCCACTTTTGATGTGGACAGAGGTGGTATTTGCTGGGTCTCAGGGAGGAGAGCAAGACACAAGGATAAGCACACAATCTCGAGTGAAGTTCAAAACCATCTGTTAATTTGGTATTAATCAAGTTATCAAAGGTCAAATTCTCCCCTCAGCTATGTCGAGAGCGAAGCTGGTTGCAGGGTTTAGCACTGTATTCTATTAATGAGGCATTTCCACTGGGAATTATCAAGGATCTGGCTCCCTTTAAGCAGTGATGACAGAGAACAGCTCGGTGTTACAATGGCCTTTGCAGCCACTGACTTGTTTGATGTTGCTCAGTTTCATGCATGGGATGAACATACATACCCAAAATGTTGGATTGACCTCAGCCTCTCAAATGTTTGTACTTGTCACTTCAAGGTGGTATGCTGAATTTCTTGGTCATATTCTGTAATTTACATTCTTGGTGTGAGCACAGTGGAAGGAAGTGCCTTCTGGAAGCACCGCCCTCTGTTTATTAACTGCTACCTGTACAGGTGGTCTATAATAAGGCTTGAAGTTAGTAGACATAAATTCCAGCTATGTTGCCTTTTTCCAAAGGGGGGAGACACTTCCTGAAAATATCTTGAGGTTCTCCTAAACATTTCTTATGTTTGGAGATACAGAAGACACCTATTTCCCCTGATACTCTCACTGCTAAATGATACTCTTCTCTGACATCAGCTGCTGCTCCTGTATAGGCCACCCACTGAAACTTCTTCAAAAAATTAAATGACAAAATTCTCTTTTGAACTAATTGCAACTGATGAATTGATAAGCCCTTGGAATTTTCTGGTGGAAGCTGCCAAAGCATGTGAGAAAGTGTTATTTTGCTACATGGATTGCAATGTTAAAATATAAGCGGCATTTTCTCAAAAGCATGCTTTTTGAAGTGATCTTGTTAGCTTGTGAAACCCCAGACAATACATCCTTAAAAAAGATACTGGAATAGATCCCTTTGGAACCATGCATCTACCACCTACAGTTTAGTGGACCAACTTCTACTCTCAGTTATGTGCAAGCAGCCACGCTGGTGGCAATTCAGAGCAGTGTGCCTAAAGGCATCTACAAACTGGGCAGGGCCTATCCACAGCATGCTGGGAGCTGTAGCTGGAGACAGCTGGGCAGGTTGGGGTTGGCTCATCCTGGCCCACATATGGGCCCAGACACCAGGCACAGTGTTGTCCTGACGCAGCTTGAGGGATCTTGCAATTGATGCTGGTGTCTTTGCTCTGCTCTGCTCTGTGGACATTGCTGGCTTACTCAGAAGTAGTTTTCATCCTTTTTTCTTTGCTACATTCTGTTCTTACATAGACATACCTTCTATTTCCTTCGATCTATGAACTCTAAAGCCAATCTCCTGCCTACCTCCAGGAGGTATGCAGCACAACTTTTCAGATCCAAAATCTAAAAAGTCTTTTTGTAAAGGAATTGTTTTATTCATTATCTGCTTCACTTCCCATGGCATACACCCTTGATTATTGTGCATGAAACCACATCACCCATAGGCATGTGGTTAGCTGTGCGAATTTGCTCTGAGACCCAAATCATTATCATTATTCATAATTATCTACACTACTTGATCTAGAGAAACTTGGGACAAAGGAGATATCATCAACTGAGTCAACCACTGGATATTGCAGCTGAGGAGTAAATGTAAACTCACACAGGCATTGTGCCTGACTGACATATCTATAATCAGTGGCAGAATTCTGAATCATCCCTACAACTCAGCTAAACAAAATTATTCCTCCATATCCTTTTTCTTTGCCCAGTGTACCCAGTTCATTTTGGCCACATGTACATCATCTTTGTATGGATATCTTCACTACAACACTTGGTCCAGGCAAGATCTCCCTCAGCAAACCAGCTCCTGTTCCCATTTGTTTATTTTTCCATAGTTGGGCTGCATCTGCACTTGGTCCACTTTGGTAGAGCTGAATAGGAATAACAGCAGCATCATAGCTGCAAAACAAAAGACATTCCCATCAGTCCTCCTTTGTTCTCATTGCAAGACCTGCTCCATGATAGCAGTGCAGAATTGCCCCTCTGTGTAACGTAGATGGTATCAAACATTGGAATAAGCACTAGTTCTTCTTTCATCCTCCCCCTGTCGTTTGTTCAGAGCATTTCTGCTCTGGTCCATGGTTGTTCTGGAATGTGCTGTGGCTTTCCAGGTTCCTCTCCCAGCCCACGGGCACAACAGGCATTGTGGCTCTGCTGTCAGCAGGACTTGTCCTGAGATCAGTACGGAGATAGGTGAGGACTGATACCAAGGCAAAGCTCAAAACTCTACATAAAAAAAACAGTCCAGAGAAACACAGCTCGTAAAGAACAAAGCAGCTGGCCCATGCAGCTGGTTCAGTTAGCTTATTGTTCCGGATGTCTTTCACCATTTTTAATGTAAGTAAGATGTCTCAGTTGTGATGCCAGTCCTTTCAGCTGTGTCCAGACTGCGAGACTCAGAAGCACTTCCCAGTGCTTGGATCACCTTGCATATACTGCATTGCAGTAAATTAGAGTTGCTGTTTTGTTTTGCTTTGTTTTTTACTAGTATTTGAGCTTCTGATTTAGTATATTTAAAATAACTAGTGGGAGAAACTCTGTCATACTTCTTCAAGAGATATCTCACTTGACAAGGAAACTGCAGGTTCCCAGCTGAGCCTTGGTGTCTCACTGTTTTCTGCTAAGATGTGGCTGTCTCAAGGTGCATCCCAAGGCAGAGGAGCAGAGCTATGGACTGTGACTGTGTAAGTCACCGTGCCAGGGACTGCTGAGGTACAGAGGGACGTGCTAACTGCCACTGAGGACTTGTTTCTCAAGGGCAGGTTTTTCTCTGAGCACAGAGGTAGTGCTCTTCAGCTGTTTAAGGCTTCGCCTGCTTTCTGCTCCCTGCGGATTTATGTTCCAGCACCATATTGTGAATTGTACCTATCTTCAGCTTCAATTAAATTCATGAGTGCTGTATTGCAAACAGCCGTCCTCTGAAGCCAAGAAAATATCAAGGTATTTTAAGGAACATTCACCTTCCTTTTTTCTCTGCCACCAGCTCTGCTCCTGTCGTGCACAGGAGAATTCCTGGTAGCTGTCTAATAATGGTACTTGTAATGGAGGCTTCATGTGTTGACTGAATCACCCAAACACATTTTTATGGTGGCCATGTGGAATGTGAACAGATCCTTTTCAGAGAGCTGTCATGCTGGACTGCAGAGAGCTCCAGAGTTGCACATCCATGTGCTTAAACCTTAAATGCAATAAGTATATGTAATTAATGGCACAGCTGGGACCAGAGGATGGAAATGTGTGAGATTGGAGTTGTGCTCCTTAGCAGGCAGTACCAAATAAGATCATGTTTAATGTCTGTGCTAATGGAAAATTCTCATTGTTTCATTCTCTTGGATTGAAATTGTTTTTTTGCTTAAAGGAAAGAAGTATATTGCTATTACATTTATAATTAATGATAGCCTAATCTAAGATTTGTAGAAGCAGATTTAAACTGAGCTCTTATTTTGACACATATAAAATTTTATCATTAACATCTTTATATTCCTGACTGACACATAGCTAATAGCATTGTAGCAGATAAAATCTTGAAGCAAGGGAGATGAATGTAGCTACAGTATTGCACAGGTGATTTTTCATATTCTGCTTTTTCACGTGTCTCTCCTTTATCACAAATTTGCCCTTGTATTCATTTGACTTGATTATAACCAACAGTTAGCAATTATCTTGCAGAAAAGGATTCTGTGTTCTTCTTTCAGAATTCCTACCTCTTCAGGACACTCAGGTGTACTTACAGCTTCACATCTTTTCACACTGAAAGACTTTTTTATTAAAAACAATGCTTGATTAAACAAATAACTACAAAAATGTGATCATTAATGAGGAAGAGTATCCCCAATAATCAACTCTCAGTAATTTATTATTTATCTTCGTTTATCTAAATGACTTTTATTTAGATTATACATTTTAATTTTTGATTTCTCTAAATTAGTGAGGTCACTGGCTTCGAGATGATGCCTGCTATAGGGCACTTTCAGCAGGTAGTTTGAGCTCCTGCTGCATTGCTTATTGTATCCAAACCTCCTGTATTGCTTTTTTATATGTATGCAGGTACGAACTCCACAGAAAGCAAAGCCCTTCTCAATATTAAGAGTTTTTAAATGACTTTGTTGTATCATAAATCAACTGATACTCATGTTATACGAATAAAACTCTTCTTATATTCCTGGCCTTTTTTTATACAGCAAGCAATGTGATCAGTCAGAAAAATTATTCCAAATGAAATACAGTGGCTTCAGTTGCATCCTTATTTTAAATAGTAAAGCAAGGAAAGCCAGTGTGCTGCAGAATTAAAGGCTCTGACTGTATGAATATGTATAATTCAAATGATTAAGTCTAAAATCCTTTGAAGAAAGTGGGGCACCTCCCATTTTTGTGCGTGGGATTACTTGTAGAGTCAAGTACTAGCGTGAGTTAGGGCACAAGCTGGCAGTGGAGTTGCCTGCTTAAACTTCAACTTCAGTTTCAATCAGTGCCAAAATCTGAGCTGCATGTGAAGTCTTTGGTCCCTGTAAATGTGCACACTTCAGAGTCTACTTGCAATCTGTAGATGCAGAGGTCTTTTTCTTAGCCTCTCTCTAGAGGTGGACACCTGATCTCAATGAATTTGATGGGACATTTTCAATAACCTCAGTCTCAGCTGGAGCCGCATTTCACCCAAGGGTGTGCTGTTAATCTTTGCATTATTCTTTATGATCAGCTGCTTTTCTAGAGACACACCGGATACAGACATATTGGGGCTTTACATCCCTGTGTGTTGTGTGCACTCTGATATAGCTTGATACAGCTGCATGGATCCTATTTAAGTTTGGGCTCTGAGTGCCCCATTACTGGCTGTGGACATGAATCTGCTGGTATTGCACTCCATGTAGTTACTTCTCCTGCAGTACTCCATGTAAAGGCAGGCTTTTGCTGTAGCTCTGCCAGCCGTCACTCTATCTAGTACATGTGGAATGGCTGTTGGACTGAGGTGGAATAAGTTTTCATGTTAAAGTAAGGCATAAGATATAAGGAGTATATTGGATTTAGTAGAGCGCATAAGATAATAGTTGAAAAAACAAAAGCATTCATACACACTGTGAAAGACATGGGAGAATCTTCATACCAAGGCTTCTTCACATATATCAAATGTAAAGTCTTCAGAGATGCCCAAATTCCAAACTAGGCAAGGTAATATGAAGAAGAGCTTTGCTTCTGACCTTCTAGATCAAAACTGTCTATTCCACTCCAGTACCCCTAAACCAACCAGTGAGCTCTCAGGCTATAAATGAGTCAAAGTCAGTCCTAGGTCTTATTATGTGGAAATGCCATCTCTGATACAATATTCCATTTTTCTTTTGCAATTGGCCTCTAGTGCTTTAGCATTACAAAGACAGCTTATTAAGTGGGAGGTAGAGGAAAATCCTTCCTGGTAGGATTACTAATTGTCCAAACTTTAAATGTAACCCTGTCCTAACTTTATTGCTTCTGCATACTTTGGGCTTCTTTTGAAGGTGCCTGTCATCCAAAAAAGTGTATGCATTCTGCATTGTCTGCTGCCACTTCTTAGAAAATGAGGTACGAGTGAGGGTTTTTCTCTTCCATCCTTTCTAAACAAACACCTTCCTTCTTGGCATTCTCCTTTTTAGCAGGAAATGAGATGCATTGTGCTCCCCTTGAGTTTTGTGGTTGTGATACTCCATTCAGATACTTGGACCTGCAAGTGAAGATGAAATTCCACCCAAGTTTTCACTGTCTGGGATAGTACTGAAAGATAGCCCCATCTATCAACTTCAGTAGTATCTGATTGTAAATAATTGTATTATAAATTACATTGCTTGTAATAATGTTTTTATATATTTGTATTTATATAAATATAGTTATCTTAAAGTATTGGAGACTTTTGCCCCTTTCCATCTAAGCTTACTTCTTTCTCTGCATAGTACGAAGTCTGAGCATGCTTGTATGGTGCCAGATTCAACTCATATTTTGTAATGATGTAAATCCAGAATCTTTTTACTTACACTGATACAACAGATGGTTAAATCCAAGCTAGAAAGAGCTGTAATTATGTCTGTGGTGTTAGAGGTGAAGGTATGTTATTAAAACATTTCCTTATTCTCTTTGAAGAATGTGTGGATCTTGCAAAATGTAAGCATCATACAGGCCATATCAAATTCACTCTGGTTTCTGGATGGGAAAAAGTATATGATGCAAAAGGAAATAAGCACAGAATATCTGTTAAGGCTCCTAGTTAGCCATTATAGGATTCCATTAATGTCTTCAATCGACTAAAAGAATTATAGTCGTTGAAGTCTATTTTTTTCACATTGGAGGGGGGGTTTAACCTTTGGACTGAAGACAGTGCAAGGTAAAGCCTATTCTCCATGCATTTTGCTACATCTGTTGCTTTTCTTAGAGAAGGTCAAAGCTGTCTTCAGGTAACATCAGAGTAGATATCATTTAAGAGTACTGAGTACATCGGTATGTATTTCACCAGAGGTCCAACAAACCGCCCATGAGTAAGCTTGCACATATACCACAGCTTGAGTAATTAGTGCTCCTGGCTGAGGGCTCAGTGTTGGAGGTTATGAATAGAAAATTACAGGTCCAAATTAACACTTTCCTTTTCCATTGGTTAGTGTAATAGGCTCTGTCTTACAGCTTCTTTCTTGCAACTAGCAGCAGGGGACAAGATGGGCAAGCAGCCAGGAGGCAGCCGTGTCCTGCCCAGCCGCGAGTTGCCTGGCCTCTCGCGGCTCTGGCCGTCAAGGGGTGGCTTCTCCTGCCAGAACTTGCATGGTCAACATGGCCACATTATCCCAGCAGTATAAAAGCTGGAAATCATAAGTGCTTATTGGGCTTTTAACGTTTGTGGTTCTGATACTAATCTTCCAAAGATCAAACATTACATCTGTTTCAACATGGTTTTCCTGAGTTTATGGGCAACTTCAGCAGCATAAGCTCTTTGTCTCCCAGTGACTTCATATGTCAACAGTATATACTATTTATTTGCTGTTTGTTTCCCATGTTATCAAATGGGGTAAGAAATTGCATTGGGTTATGGCTTCTGGGGGGAGTCAAAGTGGTTGTAGAAGAGAAAATGCAGAAGAGGAAAATGGGAGAAGAAAGATAAAAGATAGTGAACATCAGAGAAGTGAATTAACAGTGACTATAAAGGTGGAGAGATGCTGCCACCATGCAGTGATGACGATAAAAGAAAACTAACCCTATTTTGTCATGGATCTCTGGTTCAGACCCATCCTTGAAATTGGTGGGAATTCAATGGGCTGGAGAGTGCGTTATCTCTAATGTATTTTTTGGCTCACAGATCACAATTAAAATTAAATTCTACCTTCTGCAAAATTAAATTGGACACTCGAGTTTGCTACAGTGAATCCTTGATCTTGGTTGGTCTCAGCTGGGCTAGACTACTCAAGAAAAAATAATAAATATGGATCTTTTCTTGTGACAGTGTGTGAAATTGCTATCTTCGCACAAGCTATTTTCAGGGAAATTTAGGATGTTACTTTTCAGGAGAGGAAAGACTGTTTTACAGGTTCTTGCTATTGACTGCTGTTCGTATAGCTCATTCCATTCAAGTGTCTTGGCATCAAAAATATTAATACAAATGTTGCTATGAGATGGCGATGTACTCAGTATTACACAAAATAAATGTTAGCACTTAAATATTGTTAAGTGCCAGCATTTCTGCATTCTGCAGCTTTTCACTAAGATGAACATACACTTGTCAAATGTTTTGAATTCTTTATTATTCTGCAAATGAGCATGTGGTTAATTAAAGTAGCATTACTACACCGGGAGGTGATCAGATTGCAAACATATCTTTAACAATTGGCTCATGTAAATAAAATAGAAGAGAGCTGATTGAAATCTGAAAATGTCAATAGATGCAAAAAGCCACCCTAGAGCGCTACCTGATAAAATAAGAGTAGAGAAGTAATGACATGGTCAATATTAACTGCCATCAGCTGGAGAGCAATCAGGTTGTCAGGGCTGGATCTATAAAATTCTTGCCAAAGTAGAACCTCATTTACACATACAGATCTTCATACCCTTTGCTAAGAAAAGCATATGTGACAGCTTAGGGGTTTTAGCTGCCAAAGATCTTTCACTCTGAATACAGTAAATGTCACATCTATTTATTTATCGTTAAATTTTGCTAAGTATCTGTAGAAATATTTGGATTTTTTCTATCATAATGTAGATGTTCAAAAGGAAAGGAATCCAGATTATAATGCAGCTGTAGTACCAAACCATATGGCTGCGAAATGGGAGCAAAAATACATCACTGAATTACTGGGAGTAAACATAAACTGGATGCGATCTTCAGAAGAATATTAAATGGGATACATAAATACCAGTGTGTTGCCATAAAATCATGCAGTCAGACAATAGTAGCCATCAGGCAATAGATTATTTCACATGCTGAAAGTAATCACAGTTGTATAGCAATTTACATTTTCTAAATGCCAGACTGAAAATATTAACTAATGAATCTTGGCAAGCACAGTGTTTCTACCAACTGCAGTGGTGGTTATAACAACATCTATGCCTTTTTTGAGAGAGAGAAAGAGTGAGAAATAAGGCAACCGTCCGGCACTCCGGTTTTATTAGGATCTGTCCAGGGGTGTAGGTGCTAGAAATAGTCTTGTTTGTCTTTAGTTCAGGTCAAGCATTTAGCTTCTTTCTTCTTCTTCTGTTTGTGGGTCATTTATCAGTGGATATGGGGTAGCGTTTGCACTATGCTGAGCAAGAACAAGTGGTCCAGTGGAAGACATATTCAGTGTTATGAATGGTGCCTGACATGAGAGAAAGCTCAGATTAGCGTGGGTGTTGTGTTCCTTGTTGTTTTGCTCAGAGACAATTTAATGTTAAATTCTCTCTTTTGATACATTTTTGTGTAAAAAGGAAGAAGTTAGTGATTTCTCCATTCCAGGAGAAAAGTCTTTGTTTCTGCTCAGTCTGATAAAAACCAACTGGGTGCAATTATGATCTGTGCTTTCCTATTTTGGGTCTACACTGTTCTTTTTATACAACATGGAAGGAGAGAAGATCTCATCGTTCCCTTCACAGCTACCTTCAAACTGCGTACAAGAACTAAACAATGCTTGAATTTCAATTGGTCTTTTAAAATAAGAATCACAGGGAATAGACTCAACATTCATGTTTGCAGTGCTTAGAATTAGAAATACAATATGAATGTACATCAAAATTGTCCAGATTTATCAGGCTTTCTTATTACTGCATATTGAACTAGCTCTGCTGCTGGGCACTCAGATCTACATGTGTTCACTCAGTACTTTATTTCCCAAGTTTTCAGCTGAGAGTGGGTCTTGAAGTTTTACATATGGGACAAATGGCAACCCTGAATATCTCTTTCTTTCTACAGATGATATGGAAGCAATTCCAGTCAAGCAGTTCGTTAAACACATCAGTGAGCTGTATTCTAATAACCAGCATGGGTTCTCGGAGGACTTTGAGGTACGATTTAATGATCCACTAATAAAATGTTGTTTTTCTAAAGTTAATTGAGTATTAATAGTAAGGGGCTGTGTGACATCTGTGTGATGCTGTCACGTGCAATACTCAAATGCATCAGAAGAAAGAGGGAAAGACCAATTTGCCACCAGGTATGAACAGTCTGGGACTGGATGTTTACAGGAGGTTTCTCCACACCACAGAGCAAGGGTCTGAGGCAGGCTTCTATTACAATTAGGGCCTTTAAGAGGAATCTTACTTGGTTTTTATTATACGCCTGCAACATGAAGATGCAAGCAGTTGTTTTCTACTCCGTATTTCTCTTATAATCTGCAGCTTATTTTAGTCCTGTTGGCCCAGAATTTGCTTTTTCAAGTCACACTAAGAAGGTACTTAGCCTTTGCCCAAAAGGAGCAAAACAGTGCTCATTATGAGAGAGAAGAATACTGTTTGGTCTTCTATGAAAACCCCAGACTATGGCTGTTCCTTCCATTTGCACTGTGTCAGTTCCTGGAGTCCTTCTTCCTCCATTGCTATTGGAGCAACTGGTTATTTTGTTCCAGTAAAACCGAAGATAAAGGCTTCAGGACTTGTTTGTGTGTTCACTTAATGTAACTGTTTTAAAATTTGCATCTTATTGGCTCTCTAGGACAGATTCTGACCTATAAATATGCTATAAGTTGGAGGTAATTCCAAAGAAATGAAAGCAATTTGCATTGACTGGGTTACCAAACCCATACTGCCAAAATATGGTAAACATCACATAGTGTGAGGATAGACTGCAGTTGGGCGCTAAGAACTCAGTATTCTCTGCCTTGTTTTTAGACATTTCTTGTATTCAGCCTGATCACAATCACAGCTGAACTTTGATAAGTGTAGAGAAACAGGAGGAGGCCCAGGAAATTGCATTGGAGCTGTGGGTACTGGCTTCCCCATCAGCAAAAAGAGGTGTGTTTGTGCAATGCATGTGAATTACACGGGCAGCTCTGCTTACAAACAAGGCAATGAAACAAAATAGGTGGCCTAATATCTACAGCTTCTTTACTTACTGCAGTAAAGACAAGACTGTATGTGGGAATTGTTTTTAATGGGATCATTTAAAACATTTATCGTTGCTGTTTGTTTACTGTCTATAAAGAGTGGCTGCTTTGTATGATGCCCAAAAACCATTGTGCAAGTTAGAAACATTTTGTATTCATGAGGAAGGCAAATGTGTAAGGTGTTAAAGTGATTTAGTTCAATTGACTGCTGGCTGGATGGCTGAGCAGGAATATTGAGGCATTTAACAATGTTGATGGTATTCAGGACAAACATTTATTCTCCAGAGAGTAGAAATTTGATCAGGATGATCAAATGCAACTCACTCTTCTCAATTATTTATGAATTGCGACCCCAGTGCTATTCATCACAGCTGGGTTTTACACCATTTAATTATTCAAAATAATCACCAACACATTTGTAAACTTGGTCTGGCTTTAAGCTGGCTTTGCTTCAGCTGTCACAAAATCACTGCTATTAACAAATGTTGGACGCCTTCCGCCCATGTTTTAGGGAAGGAAAACACTGCTCTAATAGCCTTATTTCTCCCTTTCTCCCGGAGCCCCCTGCTGCGGGTGCCACACCATAGCTGCCAGTCAGGAGACATGGCTTGAGCCAATTAGTCCTGTTCCTGGACGTGCAGGGTCCCCTCAGCAGGAACTTAAACTCTCCAACTGCACTGCACGCACCGAATTCTGTTCTCCCCACTGGCTCAAAATGTTGATCATCTCCTTTGAAGTCAGCATAGCTGCATCGGTTGTGTTTTCTCTGTCACTGTGGTCTCTGCCTCCTAAAGACTAAACAAAATCTTCTACAGTGAGGAGAGGGAGTAGGAACAAGAAGGTCGCTGTTTGGGATCAACCTCGCACCTCCCTTTCCTTGCTTATGTTCTGCCCTGCGGACACCTCAGGGGCCTCATTTTCTGCCTTACAATTCACAGAGATGGGATGGAAGAGTGAAGCCAGAACTGTTCACAGACCCTGTGGGTGAAATGATGTCTCATTTTTGGTGTGAATCTCTTCCTGTGTATTTGGCAGCATGCTGTGTGTTGTGTGGAGTTCGTTTTTAAATGAAGAAGGTGCCTGTGAAAGTAAATTTTATGAATGCTACATCCCTCCTCTTAAAATGAGTGTAATTACAGCAAGATATTTCCTGTATGTGCTTAGGAAGCGTTTCGTGTGCGGAGGAAAAAAGGACTGGGAACTCACAAATCTTGTGATGGAAAGTACATCCAAACTGATTCCTTATTCCCTGTGGGTAACTGTAGTGCAGGTAGCCAGCTTTCTTGTCTGGTGATAGCTGAGCTTTCCTCTATGGACAGAACTGCTGAGATTTCCTTTGAGTCCCATGAATTTTCAATTTTTGATACAAGCTAGAAATATATAGCCCAATTTAGTATTGAGCAATGTTAACTTTATGAACTCAAGTCCACGCTCCTGCATTATCAGCACTAGTTTCCGATGTAACTCTTTGTATTTCAGCTTGGAATTTGTTTGACCTAAAGCTGAGAAAAGCTCAAGGAGTTTTTTTGGCTTGTTCCCAGGCAGCACCAGCCCCTTTTGCCATGGCATATGGGCTGAGATGCCATGTTCTCACCGGGCAGCACTGGGGCAGGGTTTGGTGCCTCTTTCCCCGTGTGCACTGGGACAAGACTGAGCAGAGACTGAGAGGTGTGGCCAGGAATTTTCTTGGCATCGTTATGTTTAGTAGACTTTTAAAGACCTTTCTTCCGTAAGTTTCTGGTTGCTTCTCGAACCCTTGTAGACTCTTAGTGCCTAAAAGCTCTACTGCCCAGCTTCCCACAGCAGTGAATTCTACAAATCTACATGCTACATTTGTTCCTTTAGAAAGGATTTCCTTTCATTTTAACTCATGCCTAATAACATCTCTGTGCCTCCTAGTTTTTGCATTACAAAGTACATCCTTTTTCACTTAATCTCTTCGTATGATTCTCTGTGCTTCTGTGTATGATATTATCCCTTCCTTAATCAACATTCTTGAAATCTAAAGTATTTGATCTGTTGTTTGAGGAAGCCATTCTGCACTTGGGATGACTTCTTCGCTCTGTACCTTTTTTCTTCCTTTACCTTATCCTTTCTGAGGTGGGGAGACCAAAACCATGCACAGTGTGTAATGAGTGCATTTACTGCAGAGTTCTGCAGGAGCACAGTGATGTTTTCTCTTTGGTTTTCTATTACTTTCATCCTTCCTAACATACTATTTGTTTTTTAACAACTATTGAGCACTCAGCTGACACCCCTAGAAAACTATCAGCTGTGACCCCAAGGTCTCGTCACTGAATGGCAATAGCAAATTGAGAAGCTGTCAGTGTGTATATATAGTTAGGGTTGTTTTTCTCGAGTACATCACTTTGCATTTATCAACATTGAATTTCATTTGCCATTTTGTCATTCAGCCACTCGGTACTGGGAGATCATTCTGCTTCCCTTGGCAAACAGCTTTTTGGTTTTTTTTTAAATTATCCTGAATAATTTTGTATTATAAACACACTTTGTCTCCTTTGCAGTCCTTTTATGAATAGATTAGGTCCCCATAAGGTCCCACTGGAGAAATGTGAACACTGATGATTCCCAGGTGGTAAATACCTGTTCGTATTCAAGAGGAATTTTCCTTTTGCTCCACAACAGATCAGTTTTTTACGTAATGTCTTCTGAGAGGCCTTTTCAAAAACATTTCAGAAATCCATATATGTGACTCTCTTCTAGACTGTCCTTGCCTATGGGCTTCCTCAGGGACCTCTCCACAGTGCGTTAGAGGCACTCACAAACTCTGCTATTTATTATAGTGTCTAGCAGTTTTCCCCATAGACCAGTCAGACTTAGTGGGCTGTAGTGCCTGAAATCCCTTCTGATTCTCTTCTGCAAAACTGGTGTCACATTCGCCATCTTCTGTTCCCCTGATACTCAGTCTGATTACACAGGGCATGTGCCCTCCAAATTCTTGTATCAAAAAGAGTGTGAAGTGCCACCTCCCACAGTAAAGCTTTTCACTCCCTCCTCCTGGCCTGTTACTGGAAGAACACAGTAATTTCTTTTCATAGTCATGTCCTTTCGCTCTGAGAATGGAACATTAAGCCAAGAAATCACCCTCCATCCCCGAAGCTAACTGTGAGTTTTTATAACATAATATCCTATCTGGATTTCTGAGATCACATGATTTTATTTACCTCCTCCCAAATTCTGAGTGGGTCGGTCAGCACTCTGCAGGAGCGATTAGAGTGGGTGAGTGCAGTCTCTGCAGACCTCCCTCCTGCCTGTGGCTATCCGAGTGCAATGAATCATTGCCAATTTGGAGCCTGAACAGGCTTGCTGAACTCGGACTCAGGCTGTCTAGCTCCCTCATCACATAAATTGAAAATATCTTTAGACTCCAGTGGCACCTACTTCTAAATGTCTTAAAGTGCAAGAAAATAACATAAATCCATATCTTCAGTGATGGGGCAGGGATTTGCTGGTGTTATTCTCATGGTTGTTGCTACTCTGGGCAGGGGTCACCAGCTCTCTTTAACCAGTGACCTCGGAATGTTATTTTCTTGTGAAGGGCTGCATTGAAGACTGAGATAATGCTGCGCTTTGCACATTTCTTGAGACACTAAAAACACTGTGTAGTTATACTGGCATCCTTTACAGATTAGACACAGCGTACACCAGACTCGTACTTATTACTGTATCTACACCAAGGAATTTGGCAGTAGAAAGATGCCATTTCAAAAGCGTGCTGCTAGCAAACATTGCTGCACTGGGAAATGTTTTAGAAACCTGACCTAAAACTGCCATAATTAAAAGTATTCTCAGACTGTGCATTGCTGCAGTGAAAGCAAAGGGAAGCAGCGCTGTGCAGCTGGAGGATGAAGGATCCCTGCAGAGGAGGGCCTTCCTGGAGTCTAGCTTACTGCCAGATCCAGACCAACAAGCTGGCATGAATTAAGAGAGTAAGTTGAAGAGAAACAGCAAAAGAAATTCAGATATCATAGACTCATTTAGGTTGAAAAAGACCTTTAAGGTCAAGTGCAACCGTCAACCTGACCTACCATTCACATCACTGAACCAGGTCCCTTAGTGCCGTATCCACACACTTCTTAAATACCTCCTGGCTGTCTGTCACTAATGATATTCCCAAAAGTCTATGCCTAGAAGCCCCACTCAGAGGAACCATAACTGCACATGGGGCTGCGAGGTTTTGGTCATATTCCCGCCTCCATACATACCAAAGGGCAGGATGCAGTGAGCAGATGCTCCACCATCCTCTGCTCTCACATCTGCAGGCAGCACCTGGGCATACAGCCCAACAGCATGCACACCTCAGTGGTCCCAACTTGCTCACACTTGCATCAATTTTTAACTCTTCATTCATGATTCCTCCGCTTTTGGTTTATTTATTTTCCCCTTCTGGCTAGGCTGTCCCCAGCTCACCTCTCTCTTGGGTGCCATCAGAGAGTTTCTGCTAGTGCTAAATTATTGCAAAAATCTACACTGTTCCTGTGGGAGATCTTCAGATGCTATTTGCTGTCTCTATTGGTGTGCCATCCTCATGTTTGCTGTGATAAAAGAAACAGAAGAGCACTACCACAGAACTCTCTAATTTGGGATTAAAATAATAGATCAAAAATGATCTTAGGGGCGGATGAACGAACTGCTTTGGTACTGAAAAACACCACAGTTATATCAAAACGTAGCGATGGATCTTCTCTAATTTAGCCCTTCAGATTAGGATCCTTCCTTTGTTCATGACTCCTGCTCATTGCTATTCATAGGCTTTTACAGTTCAGCTCCTCCTAGGACATCTCCTTAATGAACTAATGGGAAACAACAGCAGCACTGCATAAGGCCAAATCAAGAGACCGAGTTCCTGCTCAGTCACTGTAGCATAAATTCCTGCTCAGAGCCTTATATTGCCAGCAAGATGCTGGAGCTGTTTGATTTTACACTTAAATGGAAATTCTTTGAAGTTTAGAAGAAACTAATCTTTAACTTGTTTCAGAAAGGCAATGAAAATGGGTCATTAAACCTGGGTGTATCAAATTCCAATTAGCATTAGCATGGACAATATAATTAAAAGGTAAATTAGCCATAATAGCATAGACTAGAACACTTTTTACAGTAACTAACAGTCAATTGAAACGATGTACTTTGGTTTCTTGGGTTGTCAGTGATAAGTTGAAAGGACAGAATGAGATCCTTGATCCATTCATCTTTGGACAGTAATGTGTTCTGCAGAGTTAAACATGAGGAGCAGCAGCACGCCTTTACAATCACTAAGAGACTAAGCAGGATTGAGGAAGCTGAAGAAAAGAGCCCAGAGCTGAAATGATCCTTTGATACGAGAGGGTGAATAATGCACGTTGTGACAGGGGCACTGTGCTGCTCCGAGGTGCTAAAAGCAGTTATGTGCTAATTGCAGAAGGGTTTGTTAAGGCTGCAGTGAGCAGCCTGGGATCAGACCTGGCCTGGTGGTCTGCCTGCAAACTTAGGGTGTAAGCAATGGTATGACATGGGGATGCTTTACATGCAGATGAATGACTTGCCAGCCAAGCAGTGGCCAGCAGGAAGCTGGAGGATGTCCTCCAGCCCCTTCTGGTCGGCCAGCCGCAGTGCCCCAATGCCTTGTTTGTGTCATGGACTGGAGCAGGCAGGCTGAACTTGAAATGGCCTTTTATTGTTCTACACCGATGTTAAAGCAGACAAGGGAAAAGGAAAAAGGAGGCACATTGGCAAGGGGAGGCTTTTCTTGAACGGTCTCCTTTTGCTGTTCTTTTGCAGGGTGCAGGATAGGAATCCCCCATTGTAGCAGTTTTCCTGAGTATTAAAATTCATTTAAAACGTTCAGCATTAAGAAAAGGCATTTTCAGAGGATCAGCTCTCACAGCACAAGACCTTCTTTTCCACTGCTGTGTTTTTCACCATCTTCACTTAATCTTCCTCTTCTATTAACTTTGTATTGGCCAGCTGGGAACACGTACAGCTGAGAAAACAGTCGGCATCAACATAAAAAGGTTAATTAAAGTGATTAACCTTACCAACAATTCCCTTATGGAAGAATCCTATAGAATTTAATAGAAAGGGATGCATTTACTATGTAGTATTTAAACTGTCAGAGAAAATTCCTTAGCAGGGATGTAATTCCCTATTAAAATCTCTAACTTTTTAGAGTATTCTCCACAGAACCTTACTGGATTCATCTGCGTTAAACTCTGCCGCATTTGGCATAAATATTTCAATGCTAATAATGTCTAAAGAGAGCTTGGTAGCGATATGGGGATGCAGGGTTTGGCGTAAGGCTTTTCAGAAGTGGAGGAGCATTTTTTAGGAGTGACCTCGATCAGCACAGCAAGGATACTACATGATTTCAACATGTAGAAAAGTAAATAAAAGGTAAAAGAAAATGGCATTAAATGAAAGTAAGAGGTAAGTGATGCTGCTTTGCCGTTTGTGACTGAGGCTGCACTGATCCTGCCTGGTGTATAATCAGAAGTCCCCTGCTTTCTGGAGCTGACAAACAGCATTAGGGGAAGCGCACACTGCAGTGTGGGTTTTCTTCTGTGATAGAAATGGAACTATGAAAATTCTATTAGGACCAGCTGAGAGTTTTGCCTGATTTTCTTTGTCTTTGCTCAGCTTATCCCCTTGAATGTGAATGTAGTGTATTTCTCCCTGTGGAGAAGGTGGAGAAAAAAGCAATTGTTATTTGGGAGTGTCATGTGGATATAAAAGCTATAAAATGCTCAAGGTTTTAGTACACTTGGCACTTTTAAAATGTAAATGCTGAGGAAGATATCAAAATTGCAGTGCATCTCCTTTGTGATGCATCTCGTTTGTCTGCATAATGCTGAACTCTGATACATCTGCTGTTTGTATAGCATTTCTCTTGATAATTTTTCTCTGTCACTTAGCTTGTGATCTTTGTAGCAGCTGTGAGCTCCTAATGACTTTCTCTCTTAGGCAGGTTCTATACTGTTATTTTTAAAGCCCGTAGTACAAAGTAATTTGGCGCTTCCCCATCTATCCTTGGGGGAATGGGTTCTATTTGGTGAGATTTCTGGGACTCGACAGTGATTTGAATAACTACTTTCTTCCACAATTTTGTTAATTCCAAACATTGGTATGTTTTTCAAAAATGTGTTTTAAAATTGCAAATATTGAAGCTAATGATAAAAAGGGGGGTTAGCTTTGTCAAGAGGGTTGTAGAAGAAAAAAATCTGACTCAGAAATGTTATCGTATGTGAGCTGGGGGATTGCGGTGATTTGGTTTGCAGGGCAGTCCTGATGGGTGTAACTCTAGGGCAGCACGGCCAAGGGGAATTGCTGCTCTTCTCAAGGGGCAAAGAACAGATGGTGCTCTGCCCCATTTCAGTAGCTCTGTGTTCTGCTCCTCAGCGGTGTAAGGAAGGATGAGGTTAAGAGCTAAAAAGTCAGTTGGAATTAGGTGTCTGACCTAACTAGAGTGGTGTCTGCATTTCTGGCTTCATGAACACTTTGCAAGCCCAAACTCATCCTGCCTTGTAAATGGCTGAATAGACGTAGCTCCAGAATATATACGTGGATACAACCTTTTATCTTTTTCTCTGTATCGCTGGCTGTTAATCACTGTCCAAGCAGTGGTATTTAAAGCACTAGCTGTTACCTTCAGAGATCTATTTTATTTATACTTTATAAAAGGCATCTCTCTGCAGAGAACTAGCAAAAGGTCACTGCCAAACTGAAATGTCAGAAACCCTGTTTGGAGAGGTTATAAGCAAATAAGTTGTCCTGCAGTCAAAAGTCTTCTGTTGAAATGGTTTTGATGTTTAATTTCTTAGCCTACATTGTGGCCATTCCTGCCTTTGAAGGGACTCTGTCTTCTGAAGGGGGAAGAGAGTTGGGCATCAGGCGATGCAGTCCAGAAGATGGATGGGCTCCTGGTCAGAGGGGCACAGCAGACTCTTGCAGTGCCCAGACTGCATCTGTCACCAGGTCTGTGGAGAGAAGGGCATCAGGGAGCAGCTAATGCCTTCTTAGTTTAAGCAGACCATGTCCTACAGGACAATACTGAATGACTGTGTTTAATCCAGAGAGTAAGATATTGATACTTTAAACATGGTTTCTGTGAGCTGTTTCAAAAGGAGATAAAACTTCATTCTTCGTGCTGACACATTTTCTGTTTGAATAATTTTATGCCTAGGAAGTGCAGCGCTGTACGGCCGACATGAACATCACTGCAGAGCACTCCAACCACCCCGACAACAAGCACAAGAACAGATACATCAACATCCTAGCGTGTAAGTAAGCACAACTGCGAGCATGTTTAATTGGCCAGGAAAGGCACTCTCCTCTCACAGTGTGTCTGTGTGGCTGGAGGGGTCAGGTGGTTTAAAGTTACATTGCTCCACAACATTTAATAAACATGTGGAATTGCGGCTGTGAGGGCATTTTCCTTCTAAAGGCAGTGGACATTTTGGCTTCTCTGAGGCTACGATTTCACTCCAGCTTTTGTTTTAAAGTATTTTGCAGTTTGATGGTCCAAGTGTAGATTTAGAAGTTACCAGTTTACTATGAAACTTTGTGGAGGAATAACTGGGATAAATTGATGATCGGAGCTCTTCTGCTAGCAAACATCTGAAAACTGGCCTAAGGGAAGTGCATGGTGAAGCAACGAGTTTTACTGATGATCCCTGGGATTCCTTTGTATTCCCAAAGATGCTAAATCTTACAGAGTACATCTGCTGTATTTCAGCCTGCTTCAACCGTGTGTATGACTTGGACAAGCGGTGATCTTTGTAGCACAGTGCTGGTTTTGCCTGTATTCCTCTGAGAACTGCAAATCTGGACACAGCTGTAGAGTGCAGATTTCTACAGGCCTGGAGTGTAAATGCAGTAACTTTTTCCATATTGTTCTCTGATGTGGAACAAATGGCAGGTGCAGCAGCTACTGTGGTTTAGGAATAAAAATGGAGAGTCGCAGATATCAAGTTCCTATGTTTATAAATGTTGCAATAAATCTTGAATGTTTTTGATGGCAGAGGAATGAAATAGGTGTATCTCATGCTTCGAATCAGTCGAGGTGCAGGCTGAGCACCAGTAGCACGCTTGCTGCATGTCCTTGTGCAAGGAGATCCTTTGCAGTTGTCCCAGGTGTGATTTTAGACATAGGTGTCTGGTCCATCTAAGCACTGAGAGAAGCACCATTAGAGAACTGAAGCAGGAACTTCAGTACTACAGATCACACCAGGAGGAACCTCTTTCTCCATTGGTATGTTGGAAGGCAAATAAAGCCAGATGTTTCCTGCTTGAAATTAGCCCATGTCTCATTTCTGCATGTGTTGGAAGTACCTCCCAGCCCCACACTGCTGCTTAGAAGCAGAAGGGCTGCGACGGCGTGATCCAAAGTCTGTCCTTTTGGTGGTTTGAGGGTGGTGAAGGCGTGGGGACATTCGCTCTGCACCCTGAGCCAACAGAGCTGAATGACTGCTACCATGATCAGATGGCCAAGAACAGTCACATTCCACTTCAGTCCAAAGCCAATTGCTTCAAGGCATTAATAAGGGCTACTCCAATACATGGGAATTAGGACGTTTACTTGCAATTCTGCATCATGTTTCCTTAATGCTTCTGTGTTCTGTTTTTTGTCCCGCAGATGATCACAGTAGGGTGAAGCTGAGGCCTTTACCAGGAAAAGATTCTAAGCACAGTGACTACATTAATGCTAATTATGTTGATGTAAGTTATTTGAATTATTTTTCTTCTCTAACTCTGAATCCTTCCCCAAGGAGGAAGTATTGCTGCTCGTGAAATGTTCATGTTTTCCAGCTTCACGTAATAGTTT
This sequence comes from Pavo muticus, assembly GCA_016647715.1. Classification (NCBI taxonomy): domain Eukaryota; kingdom Metazoa; phylum Chordata; class Aves; order Galliformes; family Phasianidae; genus Pavo; species Pavo muticus. The sequence goes on along the minus strand of JACDJE010000011.1, from coordinate 3,404,068 downwards.
TGCTACAAATTCCTCGCTATTCTGAATGAGAAAGGCATCTTTCTTTGTTACCTTTAAATTATTAATTTCTCTGCCATGATACTGCTTTCATCTCACTTGGCATTATGGTTTTCTTTGAAGGGTTACAACAAAGCAAAAGCCTACATTGCTACCCAGGGACCTTTAAAGTCTACCTTTGAAGATTTCTGGAGGATGATTTGGGAACAAAATACTGGAATCATTGTCATGATCACAAACCTTGTTGAAAAAGGAAGAGTAAGAGATTTTCTAGTTTGTTAGCAAATACTCCTTACCATCTCTCCAATCATGTGGGCAGGATTTGTTTTAAATGGTCTGGGTTGATACGTGTTGATGTCTAAAATGTACCTAAATAACAGAGGGTTACATAGCTAGCCATGATTTTACTTTTTTAAAAAGCTCTAACCACAAATACAAAGAAACAGCTCAAACCTTCAACCAACCCATCCAACTGTGTCTTTGTTCAGAGAAAATGCGATCAGTACTGGCCATCAGAGAATAGCGAGGAGTATGGCAACATAATAGTCACGCTGAAGAGCACAAACATTCATGCCTGCTACACTGTGCGCCGCTTCACGGTCAGGAACACAAAGATGAAAAAGGTGGGTGAAGCCTTCACTGTTCTCATCCAGATGCCTTCTAGCTTGTGCAGGATGCAAGCTGCACAGGAGCAAAATTCAGCTGTTGCATAGGCAACTTGAAGCAGCAGGTGGATGGGAAATGAGTAAGCAAAAGCAGGATTACAAGGGACCTGCTGATAGGCTTAACCTATATTTCTTTCTGTCAAGTTTGTTACCACTTTGGTATCAGAGCTGCTGCTGTCATTACCTATTCCTGTATGTCTTTTCCTTGCGCTGTGTCTCCACCAAACAAGAAGCAGAGCTGCAGAAGATTCCTTTTGTCATAGTCTGACACGTTTTCATCTGAGCAAGCTAATAGGACCAAGTGGAGGAATTGAAGTAGAATTGAAGGATTCTTTGCTTCTCTTTCCTGATCTTTCTCTTCTCTCTGCTTAAAATTTGCATGCAGGGTCAGAAAGGAAACCCAAAAGGGCGCCAGAACGAGAGAACGGTTATTCAGTATCACTACACTCAGTGGCCTGACATGGGTGTGCCAGAGTATGCCCTTCCTGTGCTGACCTTCGTTAGGAGATCGTCTGCAGCCAGAACCCCGGACATGGGACCAGTGGTTGTGCACTGCAGGTATGAAGGATCATAGAATTATAGAATGGCTTGAGTTGGAAGGGGCCTCAAAGATCATTGAGTTCCAACCCCATGCCGTGGGCTGGTTGCCAGCAACCAGCTCAGGCTGCACAGGGCCCCATCCAGCCTGGCCTCAAGCACCTCCAGGGATGGGTCACCCATAGCTCTCTGGGCCTGCTCAAGCACCTCATCAACCTCTCAGTGAAAAATTTCCCCCTGATATCTGATCTAAATGGATGTGATTAAATACTTAATGGTCAATATACCTATTTTGCAGTGTGTGCTCTTTTAAATGTCTGTGAAGGCAAAAGCTGTACATTATTAAGGTAGCAGTGTGCCTGCCCTGTGAAGTGCAGGGAGACGTGAGTTGGCTTAGCCTACATTTTAAGCGTGCTCCAAGTCAAAAGCATCCTAGTTGCATTAGCAGCATGATGCTGAGCATTGCACTGACGTGGCTGTGCAGTTCCTGGTTCTGAAGCCTGGTTTCCTGCCCATTCAGTGCATGGGCAGGGCAGGATCACCTCCACTGGCAACCAGAAGGTTCCTAGAAAACTGAAGTATTTTGTTTAGGAACTTTCATGGTTGAAGCTAGCAGTGAATTGAATGTCTAAGAATGGGTGCATTTGTTTAGTTCTGTTCTGCTGTTGTGTTTAGTGTGGTCTGTCTGTATTACATGGGTTTCTCTTATGTTTTTCGTAGTGCTGGTGTTGGCAGAACTGGTACCTACATTGTGATTGACAGTATGCTGCAACAGATAAAAGACAAAAGCACAGTTAATGTCCTGGGTTTCCTGAAACATATCAGGACACAGCGCAACTACCTCGTCCAGACAGAGGTAAAGATTGCAGTGGGGATCAGTGTCTGGCCATGTTCATTTTTATGTTGCAGTCAAAAAACAAATAGATTTTTCAGTTACATCCCTGTAAGTATTGAATATATCACAAGACGTTTGTTGCACTGGAATGCCTCTCTTTTTCTAGACCAAAAACTTCAGATTTTGTTTATGACTTCTTCAGAGTTGTGTGTGTTAACACTTGTGAATGGTTTTTTTGTGTCTGGCTGTATTTGCATGGGTGGTTTGTTTTGCATACCCTCCTTTAGTGCTCCACCCTTCAGTTAAAGTCGGCCATTTAGTTTATTCCGAGCGCTTACCTGACATGCTGTGTTTATCTAGGAGCAGTACATTTTTATTCATGATGCCTTGTTGGAAGCCATCCTTGGGAAGGAGACTGAAGTATCTGCAAACCAGCTGCATAGTTATGTTAACAGCATCCTCATACCTGGCATAGGAGGAAAGACACGACTAGAAAAACAGTTCAAGGTAAGGCTTATCTCTCCCATCCAGAGGGACCTAATTTCTCCACTTTGTGTTGCTTGGCATGCCTTCCCTGTTCATTGTCATAGCTAATGAACCTAACCAGAACACTTGATTAGCACAGCATCTCGGGAAGTTCAGAGCTCAACAAGTCAGCCATGCTGTTGGAAATCAGCACTAATGCTCTTGAAGTCAAAGGTTCAAAGTGGAACACGAGCTGTGCTTTGAAGCGTGCTGCTGATAGTCTCCCCATTTTGAAGGAGCTGGGTGTTCCTGGGCATGTGGGTAACTTGGCTGGAGGTCTTCCTGAAAACTGTGATTCTTAGGCATATATATGTAGAAAGAAATGAGATGAGGTTCTTAGCGCAACTCGTTACGTCCGTGTTGTAGATAAGTAATTTAAGATGTTTCAATACCAGGAAACACAGCATGCCTTTCTCATTGCTAATAGCTGGGCTTGCTGCTTTTCCCTACTGTATTATAGGTGCATCCGTCATGGCCAAAGTAAAATTATTTGCTTGGATCTGTATGAAACCTACAATTTTCTGATTGCATTTTTTGAATGCATTTATAACTTTTTTGTGGGACTGTGTTTCATATGATGATCCATGATGTCTGTTTTCACACCTAAACTCAGTTTAATAACCAGATAGGGAACTGAAACTGTTAAATTCTAACAGGTGCAAAGCTATTCAAAAAACGAACAAGGTAGTCTCAGAATTCACTTGTAGAAATGTCAGTACTCTCAATCAAGAAAGACATTCCAGGTGCTTAATTACTAAACCAAAGAAACAAGCACAGGAGTGTGCACACACATGCAGGAGAAAAAGACATTTTATTAGAAAAGAATTATTCCAGTGCTATAAAACTTATCAAGTTATAGGGATGAAGATGTTTTCTTATGACTTACATGGCGAAATTTGCAGATCTGAAGTGCCATTTTCCAAAATGCCTTACTTACTCTGCTAGAGCTGCACAAGTGTTTGGAAACTCTGAAACTTCCAGGGTGGCAATACCAGTACGTAGCTGAGTTAAGTGCTATTGTGATTAGAATGGGTTTGAAACTGGGACTAAGAAAGCAGTGGTTATTAAATTTTTCCCTGATTTCTGCTGCTACCTCAGAGCTGGCTGAAAATGACTCGTGCTCATGCCTTGGTGCAGAAGTTCGTTTTCAACCGACTGAGATTAAAATTACCTTGAGTAATGAGTTGCTAGTGCAAGAGATGGAAGAGCCACCTTTTCACCCTTCTTGCTCTGGGAGAGTTCCCCATACACTGGGGGAATATTCAACGACAGGTCTTCCTCCCTGACTTTTCATTGTGCCCGGAATGAATGTAGCAGACCGGATAATACAACTCTCAGCCTCAAATCTCTGCTGCTGGTTTGTTGGCTTCCCAAAAGGCCTGTCAGAATAAAAAAGGTATTCTGTAGGAATTACCTTGCTTTCATTTTGAAAGAAAACATAAACGTTTGGGGTTTTTTTGTCATAGTTTTATTTTGCTAGCTTTTCTTCCCCGAGACCTGCTTCCAAGTGAACGTCTCTGCAAGCCTTTGAAATATACTCTCGAAGATAGCTGAACGTACTGCTCTGTGAAAACACATTTTGATGGAACTTCATTTTCAGGGTGCTTCAAAGCTGAGAGCTGTGGAGATCTTTTTCGCCATTAAACAAATTGTATGAAAAGGATGATTTCCATTGGCATCTCGAGTACTTTAAACAAGTTTAACAACGCGGTGTATTCTTTTACTGATGCTTCTTCCCAGGAGTTGGGAAAGAAACCACCTCTCTTCATTTAGAGTGCTGTGAGGACTGACTTACTACTTTATTCTCTTTCAGCTGGTTACGCAGTGTAATGCAAAATATGTGGAGTGCTTCAGTGCTCAGAAAGACTGCAACAAAGAGAAGAACAGGAACTCATCAGTTGTGCCATGTAAGATTGCATCTTCGGTTTGATTTCTGCCTAGCATCTCTTTCTGTAGCGAACACTCCCTGTGTTAGGCATGAAAAGGCATAGCCACGAGGAGGAAGAAATGTGATCTATATAGACCAAGCTGTCTTGTCTTTCAGAATTACTCTGATGAAACTGAATGAAAGAAAACAGTTCTGGTGTCAGTTAGATATATTGTCCAAGTGAAATGTTAATGTGAAGTGCTTAAGAACTTGAATAATTAGGTGGAGGATAAATCTATGGAATACTGTGATAATTACTTTGATGCAGCTCCCAGCTCAGGTGAGATCTCCCAGGGTGATTGGCACAAGTGTTTTTATGATTTACTTAACTTTATAGTACATTCAGTTTCTGTGTGCAAGCCTTCCTCAGATCTGAGGGCGTTTAGTGCCCAAGGCCACAGTTTCACAGGCACTAATATGGAATCTGTGCACAGTTGCCAGGCAGTGTGAACTTGGTAAGACCAAGCATAGTCACGATGTCATTCCCATCCCTTTGCCCAGAGCACAGGGCATCCAGGATACGCAGTGCTCAAAGCAGTGCAATGCTATATGGGCACAGATCTGGTCCATTGTGAAGTTTGGTAACGAAAAGAGAAATCATGAGGATATACATTATAAACAAAGGTGAATGGACTGAAATAGCCTGTATGACCTCGCAGATTGTGCCATGTAGCTGCAGTGATTTCAGTTTGGCAGTAGGAGCCTATCAGTTGGCTTCAGGATGTTGTTGAACCCAACCCTCAAATACAGAGCAGTGCAGACCTGCTGAAGAACACTCACTCGCTTCTGGGTTGTTACCCCTGATGGAAGGGTTTTATCTGAGAAGGTTATCCCACCTTCCAGATGGGAGGAATGAGTGGTGGTTGTGCTATGGAGTGGTAGGGAAAGCAAAATCAGTCATCTGGGTTTTTGTGCTGCTAGAAACAAATAGAATGCTACAGTCAAAAATTACCTGAAATCCCCTGTTCTCACTGCATATGCTGTTATTCGGTAATTCAGCCTGCTGTGAAAATCTTTGCTGTAGTAAAATTTGATTCCTAAAATTACTTTGTCCTTGTGGGAATACTGTGCAACGTTCTCTTTCATATTTTGTGTTAGCAGGCAGTGCTTTAACACGGTTAAGTGCTGGCCTGCTCCTGCAGGAGATGGGAGCTGCAGTGTTTGGTTTGTTAACGTCTGAGAAATTCCTGCTTTCTGCAATGGGCCATGACCAGACTTTGATGTTCTTTGTCTTTTTATCTCTGTCTTATAGCTGAGCGTGCTAGAGTGGGCTTGGCACCGCTGCCTGGAATGAAGGGAACTGATTACATTAATGCCTCTTATATCATGGTGAGGAAGCCAACACCTAATTACAAAGTAAAATCAATTCTGAGGTGCTAAATACCAGATGCCTATAATTGTCTTAATTCTGTATGTAATGGCTGTGTATTAACGGATGAGATTTTAACACCTTCCCCATAATGTAAAGCTATTAACTGTGTTTTATTAATGATTGTTGCTTAAGAAAATTAAATACTAGATGCATTCAGATGGAATGTGTATTTTCCTGAGGTACAGTCAAATAAATACTGGGATTTAGAGTAAGTGAAAACAACTGGGACTTTGCAGGCTGGAAATGGCGTTACAAAATTACAGTCTGTGCAAAAATATGGTGGAATAAAATGAAGTAGGGTCATCATGTGTCCCCAGAGATAAAATTAATGCTTCAGAAGTATTGAAGGCAATAAGTAACTGTGGTTTGTTTCCCTGGAAAAGGGCTACTACAGGAGTAACGAGTTCATCATAACCCAACATCCGCTGCCACATACAACTAAAGACTTCTGGCGAATGATCTGGGATCACAATGCACAGATCATCGTCATGCTGCCAGACAACCAGAGCCTGGTGAGTGAAACACCTCCTTCCCTGTGTCATACAGCAGTGACTTAGCTCAGCAGGCCTCTAGGGCTGTAGAATCACAGAATCATTAAGGTTTGAAAAGACCACTAAGATCGTCAAGTCCAACCATCGACCCATCACCACTGTGCCCACTAAACCACATCGCTAAGTGCAGCATCTACCATCTTCTTGAGCACCTCCAGGGATGGTGACTCCCGCACCTCCCTGGGCAGCCCTTTCAAATACCTAACCACTCTTTATAAGAAGACATTTTTCTTAATGTCCAACCTGAACCTCCCCTGGGTCACTTCATTACATGCTATAGCTACTTTCTGTTGAAAGCAAAGCCAGTTTACAAGACACCTTCTGAGACTTTGCCCTGAGCTTGTTAGAGGAGACTAGGGCAAGGACTTTGAGAGGAGCAAAAATACAAAGCAAAGACATTAGAAAAGTTGCTTGTTTCCAGGAGTCTAAGGCTGTGCAGAACTTAGGCTGTGAAAGGTTACAGAAGTTATTTTAATGTAAGCAAAAGTGAACATGTATGTTAATTTGTGAGACAAAGAGAAGCAGGTGACACAAGTGGCGTGCTAATCAGTACTTCCAGGTTTACTAACATGTCTCAAGAAGACACTGCAAAAGGATTAAGAGTTAAAAGGTTTATTTTTTCCATACATGCATCACTAAGGTGCACAGACAATTGTAGCTGAGAATGGTAGAGAAACCGCCTCCATTACAGCTGAAAAATAGCAGTCATGTGAGGCAGCAGTATAAATATTATACTAAATACTAAATATGGTATCATAAAACCAAAGAGGCAGCATTCTATATGTTTCCCATGTGCAGTGCAACTGCAGGGCAAAGAGCATTCAGTGAAATATGATTGAATCAGAAAGTACTAATGAAACAGAGTGTCACGTAGAAATGAAGAGGTTGATCTTGTATTTAGAAGTCTGTAGACTGGCTCTGCAGAACAGTAATGATTAAAGGGCAAAGGAGGAGCACTGGTCTCAGCCATATCACTTGCAAGGATGCCTGGTGCCAGCTTTCATCTTCAGTGAGCCCAGAATGGAGGCTGTCTAGCAGGGCAGTAGTGTCTGTGCTTTGGTCCATTGTTTGGTTTGTGTCGTTGGCTGCCAGGGAGGGGTGGAATGGGACTGAGGCAGCATCTTCCCCCACCCTTAAAAATTCTACCCCTACATGAAGTATCCGTCCATCTTCCAGCTAGATCTGATCCAGAGACCTTCCACTGACATCCTTGAGTTTTGGCTTTGACCACAATAGATACAAATTCAAAATAGTAAGCAATTAATTGTAAAGGTCAATGAGGTTTTCTAAACAAGTGTCTAACTTTTATGAAAAACTGTGTAGGCAGAAGGTAATATAACACAAAGGTTAAGTACAAGCGAGGTAAGAGAACCATTTCCCTGTGAAACCAATTAAAAAGTAAGTGTTACCTGTTTGGACTCACAAAAGAGGGGCCTGGCAAGCTTAATGACTTCTAGTAGGCTAATAGTAAGTTGGTTTTAGACAAAAATATCTTTTAAATGTCAGCTGCTGATCATCTCTATGTATCAAACCAATTTTTTGATCCGCTGGATTTTTCAGTCACACACAGGTATCTGAAAGTCTGCAGTAGTGTGTTTTTCCTTTCCTCCAGGCAGAAGATGAGTTTGTGTACTGGCCAAGTCGTGAGGAATCTATGAACTGTGAGGCCTTTACTGTGACCCTTATCAGCAAAGACAGACTGTGCCTCTCTAACGAAGAGCAGATTATCATCCATGACTTTATCCTTGAAGCTACCCAGGTAAAATAAACCTCCAGCTATGGGTCTTGGCTTTTCTCCAAAACGTTAGTCATGTCATTTAAATATGGCAGAAGAAAAGCTCACTAACAGTATTGAAAACTACATGCTTGTAAATGCATGTGCATGCATGTTGCTCACAGGGGAAAGTTGTTCTCACTGACTCCTTCTCCCTCTCACATCTTCTACTTCCAGGTGGATTCCTCTAGCTAGCAAGGCTGTAGTGTTCAGTGTTGGACGTATTTGAAAGTGAAAACATTGTTTGTCATTCAGTAATTACAAAAGTAGATTGAATTATTCTTTGTAAAGTACACCAAGGCTTATTGTCCTGTTTCTGTTTATAAAATTCAGTATTTACAATGTAATTGTTTGGGGTGTTAATTAAGGGGGATTATTTATCAAGCACATTTATATTGAGTTAAAAGTCTGCCTCTGGTTTGGTTTCAGAATTGCAGCTAGATTTTTGCTGCAAAACATTGGTTTGGCAAACCCTTTTAAGTTTAGATTCCTTGGTTACTTTCCTCCTGTTTGAATTTTGACCTGTGAGCTCAGAGGGAAACCATGAAATAAAGCACGAAATCTTTATCAATTAATAATTTTGATAAATTGTATTATTTTAGGATGTTCACAGGTACAGCGATGCTAGAGCTGTGTATCTTTTCTCTTTTTATATACACAGTTTGGAAGAAGATTCCTTTTCAGTGTGTAGAGAGGCTCTTTCTTCTTTCATCCTGGAGTGGATAAATGTGAAGCTGAAGGAGCTAATGCTGAGGCTGGTTTTTCATTTCAGGATGACTACGTTCTGGAAGTCCGCCACTTTCAGTGTCCGAAATGGCCAAACCCAGATGCTCCCATAAGCAGTACCTTTGAACTTATCAATGTAATTAAGGAAGAGGCCTTAACAAGGGATGGCCCCACCATAGTTCATGATGAGTATGTCATCTCTTTTCTCTCATTTATGTGAAAGATATACAAGGAATTACTGAAGAGTACTTATTAGGACTGATGTCTGTTCTTGCAGGGAATTGATGGAGCAGGATCAGGGTATTTACATCTCCAGGAATGAGGTTTCAGTTGGCACTGAGGCCAAATACTTTTAAATTTGTTTGTTGTAAGTTTTGTGCTGGCCGTTGTCTTGGGTGGACTTAGGAAGTGAGGCTGTGTTTGCTTTGTATGCAGTTTGCATTCTGTTCATGGAAGTGTCCCAGACAAATTCTACAACAGGTAGAACCCAGCAGAGCCCAGGTTCAGATAAGGCTCTGTGCGCCCAGTAGAGGCTTATGGAAACCAATTTCAAAGCAGACCTGAGCTCATGTCTGACAACTAGGGTTTAACGTGCAGGTAAGACACAGAACAGGCTCAGCTTGGCTGTGTCTCGGAATGAGCAGCAGTATCTTGTCACAAGGATTTCTAGGTTTTCTGAGAGCAGTTTTCTTTCCCTTCTTTCTTCTTCCCCAAAACACCCCAAGGGGCCATACTGTGCCAAGTGGGAGGGAGCCCGTTAACACAGGGCCAGCATGTCCCAACACTTGTCTCTTTTGTAGTGTAATGGCGAGCATTGTCTTGCCAGCTATGCTTGAATGCCCAGTTATAAAAGATGCTAAATACTGCATTGCATATTATTAATTTGCATTCATTATGGAGCTGCAAAATACTGTTACTGTGATGCCAGAGCCTGAGTCTAACAGGGCTGTCTTTGGAAGAAGCTTTTTTGTGGTGGGCAAAGCGCTTTCAGGAGTCACTCTGCCATTAAAATCCCAAGGCAGCCCAATTTCTGACACTGCTTGGGTTGTCCTTTGAGCAGACACCACGGCAGTGTAAATGACTGCTACCCTTCAAGCCCCTGCACTCCTGTCTGTCAGTCCTCTTGCCATTGCTGCAAGACAGACAGCTTTAGTGGAAATCTAAGAAATCCTCACCTTTTGTGTATCAGTGTTACTGGCGTACTCTGCCATTCCAGTGGTCGGATCGGCTTTGTGTGATTGCATGCTGCTCCCTGCTGCTGCTGAAAGAGCTCTCACTTCATATCAGAGTATTGCTGCTGCAACAGGTTCTTCCCAGAAGGTTCCTGCAAATGGTGCCTTGGGCTGCAGGAAGTAGTTTTCCTCCCACTGTTTCCTGCCTTGCTGCCGCACGGCGTGAGCTCTGTTGGCTTTTGCCAGCACTTATTAATTCCAGGCTAGTTTTAATATTCATGCTTTGGGTAGTCTGAAGTGAGGTTTTGCTGCTCTTGCAGTACTTAAGATTATGTTTTACAAAATTAGAACCATTATTGATTTGGGTATTCATATTAGACCTGAAGAAAAAAATGAGAATCTCATTTCTAACAGTGCTGAGTCATTCTTTCTGTAAATTGCTTTTTTGGTTTATTTGTCATATTCGGTGATTATTTTATTTTTATGCCTAATACATAATTTGGATTCTGCTTTTCACTGGAGCCAAAGCAAATGTAGCTGAAAATGAAAATTTCCCTTTACTACATGCAGCTACTATATCACATAATCCACTAATAATTACAACTGTGGATTAATTCCAAATATATGAGTTTTCAGATACTAAATGCACGTGGCATTTAGGAAGTACACGGTGGGATGAACTTGATAACAACATTTCAAAGTAGTTCCGAAATTCCAGCTGGAGACCACTGTCAAGAACTTTAAATATAACTGCCCATGTGCAAGCAACTACACAAAGATGTGTTGCATAACTTCCAGAGCATCAAGCATTCAGCTTGCTGGGAGGTGGTGGTAATCAACCCAAGTGGAAATGAGGCCGTCAGGCCCAAGAGGCATTTTGTTGTGTCCTACCCATGGCATGCACAAAGGCCCCTGTGCCCAGTGTCCCTGCAGGTGATGAGGCTCAGCCATCTCCATGGCCCTGCAGGAGCCCTGCTTCTTCTATGGATTTTTCATCAAATATAGCAGGTCTATTGTGATCTGATTTCTGTTCCCAATTCCTAGGCAAATTGAGTTTCCAAAAATCATATGAAATTAAGTCAGCATATGTCTCGATTTCCACAGGAGTGCTGTAAAAAACCCTGGTGGTAATCTTATTGTACCAGATGGCATTGCAGCACTCGCTGATTATTTAAGTTTTTATGTACAGTTCTCCAAACAGCTTCTGGAGTCAGTCAGCACCAGTGTCCCCTTTTGCAGGTCAGGGCGTTTAGACACCGACTTCCTCAAAGTCACAAAACTGGGACAGAGTTTCAATCTCCTGAGTCGTGAGAGAGCAGAGTTCAGCTGCAGCTCCTCCGAAGCAATTACGGGCTCCTGCCGCTTAGGATCCTTTGTCCCCTGCCCCACAACTGCACGTATGACTCCAGCATACCCACAGATTGAGCAGCAGTCAGATTTCTGTGTGGCCAGTTATGCCAAGGACACACAGTCATTCCCCTGACAAACAGGCATCACTCAGGTTCTTCCTAAATGACAGCCCAGCTCAACTTACCAGGATCTGTAATGCCTCCTGGGTGCCCGACTCGGGAGTGTTGCATTTAGCTTAAGAGTCAGACCTAACGAAGACTGTGAGGTGCCCCACTTACTTGTGAGCACCTCGTATCCATGTTAGTTGTATATCATTGTCAGATGCAGAGGAACAGACAGGTCTCATTTCTTTTAATCATTCATGTCTTGCTTGAGCTCCCATTGATGAACTTAAAATACACTCAGCTGTAATGCGGATGCTTTCAGTACATGTGGCATGCGAGACTGATTTCACTGTTACACTCCGCAAGGTGGGTATGTTTAAAAGGCTCACATCCTTCTGCTCATACGGTTCTTCGTACTGAGTAGTGCAGATACCCCTAGATGAATGGGGTACCGTCACATTTCTTTGTTGTTGTTGTTGTTGTTAAAATGACTAAAAATAACCCAGCATAAAGCAAACATCTGCTAGGTATAAGGTTGCACTACAGCAGTCAAAGTCGGTGTCGACATGCTCATGGCTCAGTGTCAGGGTGCCCAGGTACTTTGCTGAGTATCTTCTCCTGTTGCTGTGGTTTTTCAGGTATGGAGCTGTGTCAGCAGGAACGCTATGTGCCCTTACCACTCTGTCCCAGCAGCTGGAGAATGAAAATGCTGTTGATGTTTTCCAGGTGGCAAAGATGATAAATCTTATGCGGCCCGGAGTATTTACAGACATTGTAAGTCTTTAAATGGAATATAAATGGAGAGTTTACAAGATTTTCATCTGAGACCGCAAGCATGAACTGAAACACACATTGTGTACATTACCAAGCCCCACTGCTTCCGCTGCCTTCTCTTGGCATTTGAGCCCACCGCTGATTTAACACGGTTATGTATTTGGAATACCTGAATGTGGAACAATTATCAGTGAACTGATGCGTTGAATTTGTCATATGAAATCATATAATGTGCATCAGTTGTACGTTACTGTTTAAAATCAGCATGTAATGGAATAATGAGGAAAACAGGGCAACTGGACAAATGTCCTTCTTGCTGGAAAATTAGTAATGATGCTGTAGTGTTTTTGCATTATCCTGCTTCTCCTGCAGTTTCCTTATAACGTCAACAGAAAGACTTCTTTCTCTTCAGTGGGCAGCAGATCAGCAATAATATAAAATGCTCACAATTAGGATGCTGGGGTGATAATGTTAAACTAGATCAACACAGGCAATTACTCTCAAAGTATTTTTCTCCGACATGTATGCTTCTAGTAACAGATATCCACGACCTTCCTTAAAAATGCCAAACGTAAGTGCCGCTCACCTGCATGCAATGCAAGCACTGGAATAACTTGTCTTTCTTTTCCAGGAGCAGTACCAGTTTCTTTATAAGGCAATGCTGAGCTTGGTCAGCACTAAGGAGAATGGAAATGGTCCCATGACACTGGACAAAAACGGTGCTGTGATGGCCAGTGATGAATCGGATCCCGCAGAAAGCATGGAGTCTCTTGTCTAATTGGAAACCTGAAAAGGCACTTAATTTGTAGAACTTCTGAAGACTGAGCGAACTTTTTTGAGGCCTTTTTTGCCAGACTCTAGGTTATACAATAACCCAATTACTTTTTTACACTGATAAAAGTTTTGATATTTATTTTTTGCCATTTTATGTCTTAATGGTATCCTACTGAGCATTTGCACCTCTGTTTTATTTCACACAGTGAAACGCAATTTTATCTAGTTTGCACTATATGATCAGTGTTACTGCCTATAATCTTCTAATACAAAACAAGCCCTGATGTGACATTCCATGACAACATGCTTTTTCTGTTTCGTTTCAATGCAGTGAAGTTTTGCTAAACTACAGTGACCCTCGAATTTTAAATCTTGAATGCTAGGCCAGATGGATTCTTTCTACGACAGATACTGTACCCCTTCATTCCATGTTTATTATTTTAATTATCATGTCACAGTTTTGGCAATGGTATTCTGCATTCCAGTGGAGTGGATGAGCAGCGTTCATCCTTCTTGACAAAATGTGGCAGGTGATTATTAGCTGCAGTGAAGGTGTAACAGCCTTGTGGAGCAGAAACAATTATTTCTGTATTGTTTCACGTTACTGTTTTGTACACTTACAGACCTAAGATTTGCTTCACATGGAACAGAAAATTACCTACAATATAATTATAAACTAGATGCAGTTCATGTGTGGGACGCAGTGTTAGGTTTCGATTTTACAGTCTCAAAGTTTCTCCATTCATGCAGAAAAATGTCAGTTTTTGCTTTTGGCCAGCCCTGCAATGGAAAGCATTTTGGTTTGATTTTCATCAGAGCCGAGACAGTAAGAGATCTCCTACAGCCCCAAATCAGACCTGTTTTCAGATATATTGAAGGTAGCAATATTTTACATTACTAAGCTATTCAATATTTTAAACACATTAATTTCCTTACTATTTCTTGAATATGACCTCACACCTAATGGTATGTTACACGATGACAGGCGTTTCTTAATTTCATAACTGTTAGATGCCATTTTTACAGGTGTGTAATTTTCATACTTTAGTGCTAAAACATAAAGTACTGATCCATATTTACTGGTGAAGCAAACTAATAAAAAAACTACCTATAAAGTTACATTCTCCCTCTTTTTTTTGCCAGACTAATTCTTTAGCACAACCCTAGTTTATTGTGTTTTCCCTCCCACACCAATGCAATGGTTTTCCTCAGATTATGTAAATCATTTGAATTATTGTTTGGAGCATCTGAGTATACATCCTCATTGGCTCCCTTTTCTTTTGCATTTCATTGCGATTCAACAACGTTCATCTTTATTTAACAAAAGAAGTAAGCACGTGCTTAATTCTCCAGAGATGAAGCTGATCATTTCCTTCATAGCTCTGCCAAACAGGGAGGGGTTATGGAATCTGCCTTGAGAATGAAATATGTTGTTTCAGCCATCCTGATGTTTGGTATACAGTTACAGGCACCATCCTTTACATATGGCGTTAATTTCTTCTCAATTCCAACTACACAAAGCATGCATTCTATTTTTCAGGACTTGTCAAAAAATACTGCAGAGTATTTTTCATTTCAGTGTAAAACTTTCTGCCAGCTGGGACCTGCTAGAACAGACACGTGGCCAGGCAAAAACCGCTTCTTGTGTCGGAGGGGAGGGCAAAGAGGAAGGTTAGCTAAGGGAAAGGTTCTGTGGATTTTCTATGCAGAAGGAAGCTGAAAGTGACATTTCTACTGAGAGTAGGTCTGTTGGTTTGGAGCCTCTTGAGGTACAGAGTGATATGGCCCCGCCGAGAGCAGAGAGCTGCACAAACCGGTATGTGTTAACATCTGGCCTTTTGTTTTTAATAGGAGAAAGACTTCCTAGTATGGATAGACTTGATTAATTCCCACACCAAAATATTTAAGAGCTCACCAGCAACCTTTTGCGTGGTTACCCTTTACTCACCAGTTTGTGGAATCCCTCAGTACAGGTGCTCCAAATAACTGCTAATGCCGAACAGTGCGATATATCCATGGTTTCTTTGAGGAAATCCCATGTCCAGCACCAGCCAGTCCAAATAAAAACTGTGCAAAACTTTTCAAAAGGATGCATTGTAGTTTGCTTCCCCTTCGCACTGGGACATCCCAGCACCAGAGTGAGGCAGTGCTGCATGGTAGGAGCTCGGACTGGAGATGCGGCTGCTGAACCCCCGCACCCCGGCGGTGATCCCAGCCCTGGGGACGGTTTCGATCAGTTCAGCCTCTAGCATTCAAGTTCCCGGGGAGAGGTGTAGGGAGAAGGAAGGAATTCAAAGCCTGACAGAGCAGAATGATGCAGAGATTACTGTAGGCATCAGGAGAGTTGCATTTGTTCAGTACCCTTAGCTGAATACTTTTCATTTCTGTGGCATGATGGAAGGTGACTGTGGTTCATGATGCACTGCCTGGATATCCTTGGTTTAATCTCTCCACGCAGGTTTTAAAAATCAGTGAAAGAAGGCTGTGGGGTTGAACTTTGGTAGATGCTTTGGAAATTCACGTGTTTGCATTGGCATTTTCCCACCTGCAGTACTTGCTTGGGGCTTAGTCCATGGGGAAATAGTTTACACTGATGCTGTATGACTTCTCCATAGATTTTTTTCTTAAGGGGGATTAAGTTGCATGTTAAGAACTGTGCTAACAGTCAGATAGCCAATAGAAGGTAGTGATGCGTTAGGCTTGAAGTGGAAGAACGTTGGGATTAGGAGCACATAAGAGCCAAACCCATTCTGCTGCAAGCAGATGCAGCTCTGCTCTCTTACATGGACATGCACCTCTTTCCCTGGGACTGGAGGAGGCTGGCAGAAGGACCAAGCAAGCATTCACAGGCACGGAGCTCTACTGGGATGCTCTCACGTGCCTGTCTGGCCATCGCTTTGCAATGCCAGCCCCATGCTGTAGCCCCTACTTGGCATTCAGTTGGGATGCTTTTCAAGCAGCAAAAGTTCCCAATGTGCACGCCTGCACGTTAGGGGAGCCCAGGTATGTCCCTTTGCTATAAGATGTGGTCCTCAGCAGCAGCAGCATGCGCGTGCATGCGTGTCTACATCTGTTAAATATTATTTCTCTGTGTCTTGCATGGGTATGCACCTGCAGACCATGTGAAAGACATAAACATCTGTGCGTTGAGCCCATCATTATAGCCAAGCTTTCCAAGAGGGAAGGTGTCATCTTAACATCTGAAATCAGTGGTGCTCCTGTACGTGGTTATCCCAGCATCGTTAGGAAGGTGTGGGGGAGGCAGTCGGACTGCCCAGGTGTGCAGGCTGCAATGCTGGTTCTTCAGCAAGACCAAGGTCAGAAGAGCTTTCACTGTAACGCAGCATTTGTCTTTAGTATTTCACAGTGTCTGTTCCCAAACACAAATTTAGGAACGGGATAAAAACATCCCCAACCTTTATCCTCCTTCCTGTGTGCAGTCTTCTGTACCGTGGGTCTGTTTGAGGTTAGTGGAATCATTGACAGGATCTGCTTCGTTTCAGTTGTTTTTCCAATTTCTGACTGCTTGAATTGCTTGAACCCAGAGTGATGTCTTGGAACACTAGGAGAAGACTCTCTGAAACAGCACAACTGCCTTCTTATTAACCTTTTTTTAAGCTGATGTATTTTATTTCAAAGCTATAAATATAGATGTTGATTCTACCAAAGATACATACTACTAATTCTCAGCAAAACAAAACCAACTTAATTAAAAAATAATAATAAAATGTAGTTGTCTTAAAGATTTAAGTCTTTCTCAAATCCACGTCTTTCGATATCAAATCCTGTGTTCTGACGTTTGTTCAAATGGTGCCAGTGAATTTTTATATGAAGGGAAAATGCCTATTTATTATCCACTGCATTGCTGTTCTTTTCTCTTTTTTTATTCTTTCTGACAAACATAATTCAGCTTTTATTGTTACCCCGTTGCTTTTCTTCTCTTTGATGCCATTCTAACAATTTTAACGACATTGGCTTTGCTTATCAAAGGAGAAGGAATGCAAAAATAGAGAAAGAGAAGGAACTGTAATGAAGAGATTTGGCCTCTACTTTGTTGTAGCTGTTAAACTGTTTTTAGTGTTTTTGTTAACTATTTGCAAAGGGAAGCATTTTCTACAGAGGATAATTAATTTCAAGAAAAAAGTCTTGAGTTTTAAGAATAAACATGTCTCCAAAAGAGGAGATACTCAATTTTATACAATGTCACAGCTCTCCAACATTTGGGGTAGTGACCTCTTTGTTGTGTTAGAACATTTGAAATGAGCAAGCAGCCATTGTTTCTAAAGACCTAAGCATCCACGTGTACTCTTTATTTTCTTTTCCTTCATTTTTAAATAGCGAAACCATTAAAACTGTAAATATTTTGTTGCTTGGATAAGCATCTTCTGGGAACTTTGTATCTATGGTATATAATCATAGAATTTTATATTTTCATATAAAGCTAATTTTTTTCTAGTTTCACCTCCTTCCTAGTTCTGTGGTGGCTATGTGAATCCATACCTTCTGTGTATCAAGGTAGTGAGACACCATCATCACACTCCAAAACTATTTCCACACGTCATTTCTTTGGGGCAGTGATTGTGAAGGTTAGATTCTTTTTTTTTCTTTTATTCCATTGTCAGTGTGTGCAATAGGAATTAGGCTTAGCCAGTCACTGGATACGTTTGTCTCATTGATCCATTCAGAAAAAAAAATGTGGTGTTTGGTTTTGGGACAGGGTGGGAGGGAGGATTTTGAGGGAGATTTTTGGTTTGGTTTGGTTTGGTTTTTTTGTTTGGGGTTTTTTTGTAACTTGAAGAATCTTCTTTTTGTTATGTTTAAAACTATATCAAATCATTCTATTATAGTGTTATTTAATATGTAAATTGTATTGCTATACATAAAATAAAGTATGGTTTTTGATGTATTTACAGACTTCTTTCTTATTTGCATCAAGTACACATACAGAACAGATGCGCAAGTCAGTATTTCATGGTCCCTGGCGTGCAGGAAGAATGATGAGATCCAAGGCCTGCTTTAATTAGGTCTCAAATTTCCAAGGAGTACTCAGCCTGGAACTGTCTCTCAGTCACTTGACAGTAGAGATTGCTTCTCCCCTCTTAATTGTCTCAGACAATCAGAGAGCTTTCTGCCTCTCAGATCATCAGCGCTTCCCTTTCCTCTCCATGACTGTTCCCACCAGACTGTTGTGACATCAAAATCCCTTTTGGAAAGGGGATTGTCTCCATTCTAAACTGGAGCTTTATATCTGGGTGTGACATTCCTCAGACCTGGTTCAAGCTATCAGCAGATGTCTGCCTGCAGGAGCAGGGGCTTCCACCCAGCCACTGTCACTTGGCCTGCTGGAGTCACCTGCACCTACTGCAGCTCACTGGGAGCTGTGGAGAAGGGGAAAACATTCATCCCCATGTCGTGACGGTAGTGAGGGACAGATGTTCCAAATCCTAGAGACAGAGCAGCAAGTATTCCCTGTGGTGTGTATTAGAAGCCATACCTACTTGCTGCACCACAGCCAAGAGCTGTCATTGAAACAGGCACATTGTGCTGTCAGTGCCCAGTTTTGCAAAAAAAAAACCATCAACAGCTCCACATAGTGCCTGTGGTTTTGTGCTGATTGCACGTGTTACTTACACTGTTGTCCTTGTAAGAAAACTGCTTGGTGTTGGGGCTCTTGTTCTGCAGCAGGTGATGGGCACAGCAGCTCCAGAGCAGCGCAGGACCAAGCACAGCCAGCTGGCAAGGCTTGTGAGCAAACCATTGCTGGGCAGTGGCACAACATAAAAAGGGTCATCTGTGGTGCTTACAGGAATCAGCCCCTACAGTACTGAGATGCCTCACCAGCTCCTGAGCTGTCCTGGTGAGTGATGGGCAGGAGAGAAGGGCAGGAGGGAAGGGCAGGAGAGAAGGGCAGGAGGGAAGGCAAAGCCTTGGAAAAGTGCTGGGATCCTGTGCCGGTGCTGGAGAAGACCTGTATCCAGTGGAAACACACAGTAAGTAGGTCATTAATGCTTGGGCAAAAAAAATATGATTTACCAGCACTTTCCACTACTAACAATATGCCTGAATTAATTGGCGGTATCAGGAGATCCCAACTTCTGTAATAAATAGCTAATGAGTTTAGCCTTTAAGGCTTCCAGAGGCTGCTAACAGTCATGCTAAGCAGGCGCAAATAATAGCAGCGTTTTATTAAACGCATTCAAATGCCAGAAGGTGTACTTCCAAGACCTTTGCAATAATAAGGGTATTTTTGATCAATGGCTCAGTCCCAGTCCTGTTACGTGGCCACCTGGGGCTCCGCGCAGGGCCTCGTGCACTGGCGTGTCAGCGCCCCAGCCCGCAGTTGCCTTATTGATCACTTGTGGTTTCTGTTTCCCCTTTGCTGCCAGTCAGTGGTTTTGATGTTCTGACTTTGTGATGCTTTAAGAAGCAACACTTCACAAAGCAATCCTTCCTGACACTGTGTTCAATTAATGTGACAGTCACTGGGCTCGCTTTTCTTTTCTAAAGTTGTTATCTTCCGTATGTCTTGAAATCCTTGTTTAGGAGTTGATGTTGGCTTTGCTGCTGGTTTGTGTTATGTTTGAGAGTTTTGAAAAGATTCTGCATTTCATTTCCATGTCTCTTCTGGGAGGGTTTTCAGTCCTTCACATTCCGCTGTCTCTGTGAGCTACGCTTCCTGTATGGCTCGTAATTTCTGTCACAACTAAATTCAAATCCTGTTGGTCTTATGTCACATACCACAGGATATTCTTGTATGATATCTAATATAAATACTTTGTTCCTATATCTAAGGAGCTGCCAAAAGAGAGGGATTCTGAGTCAACATCAGAAGAAAGCCAGAAGGTATGCGTGTTTTGCCTTGGAAGGATAGCGCTGCTGGCTAGAAGCCTGAGGCTTGATGGAAGGGAATGTGGCATGACCCTCCCCCAGCTCTTTTTTACTGTTTTAATGATCTAGAAGGGTGCCCCAGCTGATAGATGAGAGCCAGCAGGCTCTGCCTGCACAGGCGCAGATGTTCTTCTGCACCATTTAGCCTCTATGGGTCCCAGTTTTATCTTGGTCCATCTGGGGATGACACCAGCAGCCAGGAGGGAGCAGAATGCTAAAGCTTTTCCTACACAGAAATCCAGCCTAGGGTTTCAGACAGACAATGGCTACTTTTAGTACAGCTTCTCTCATCATAGGTATCATTGGCATACAGAAAGCAATGTGCAATTGTGCCATGCTATCCCCTGTAAGCCAGATGTGGAGGAACGAGACATTAAGACAAAAAAGTCAACATCCAAGTGAAATGCTGCAAGAAATCTAGTAGATTCTCTCAAAAAGCATTTTTGCATCCTAATAGAGAAGCCGTGGCTTCTCAGCCATGTGTCACACAGACTCTCAGTCCCTTCCTACCCATGTGCTGCCCATCATGCACTGGTACAACTGTGCCAGCGACTGCTTCATTGGAAATAAGAACACTGACCAGCCCGTCCTCCATGGGCTTACACTCAGTTCTCAGAGGGCAATCAGTAGGCTGTGGGGCATAGACAAAAGCTTCATGGTTTGCTTCAGTAAGAAATTAGCATGTCAGAGACACGGGTGGTGTGTTGTCATCCTTTGAGTCTCAGATGGGCTTTTTAGCAAGACAGGAAAACCTGGAAAAATTGCAATCACCATTAATTTTGTAAAATGAGAGTCGAGGGGGATTACTTCAAATAATATCGGTTTGGCAGGTGGCATAGCAGGGTCTGTGGTTCAGCAATAGAGCTCTGAGATGCCGTATACCCGTTCTGCAAGAGAGGAAGGCTGCAATCCTCTTTATTTCCTTGCTGAGAAGGAAAAGTAAGGGCAGAGCCGACAAGCTTGATTGCAGGATAAAATGAGATCTTTAGCGCACTCTCAGCCAATGCGTGGGAGTAAATGATCTCTTGAATAAAGCCTGTCTGTTTTCTCTCTGCAAAGCAGTTCCTACCCTGTACACAAGAGGAATGGAATAGGGGTGTCCTGCATGTACCAGATAAATGAGTAATTTCTTATAACAAGGTGCTTATCAGGTTTCATCAGCAGACGACCAAGAAGAATAGAAAACCATAGAAAAACAATAAATTGAGGCTTTCATTACATGCAGCCTGATGGGACCATCAGCACCACACAGCTTTGCCCTCCAGGAATTCTTCCTAATAGGCTCAAACCATTATCTTTCAGGGTATTGGCTTAGCATCAGAACCACTGGACAAACTCTGATTCCAATCTTCAGATCAACACTCTAAGCAGTAGCTTCCATTTAAAATATAATTTGATCTCATTTCAATTCAATACCATTTCACTCATGATATTATCAAATGACATCTGTAGAGAACATGAGGTTGCAGAACATCCTCTGTGTCAATGCCATGGGTGTGACTGTGACCAGAGCAAACTCCAGGTTATCTTAGCTGTAATACAGCAAGATGTATAAAAATAGGTGACAGAGTAAAATGGTTAGGCTGTTTAACACTTTACTTAGCTATGTATAGGAACACTTAGCAACTAGCAAAGAACGTCCTTAGTGCTGCTTAGCACTAGCCTTAGAGCTGAAAAATACCATTAGTGTGGGAAAAAAAATCATAAAAGCTCTTAAAAGTTCAGTAGCTTAGGTTAGGAAAGACTCTGCCTTCTGAATTTTAGTGCCTTAAATAAGCTTCCTTATTACTTAAAC
This sequence comes from Pavo muticus, assembly GCA_016647715.1. NCBI lineage: Eukaryota > Metazoa > Chordata > Aves > Galliformes > Phasianidae > Pavo > Pavo muticus. The sequence continues at coordinate 3,382,302 of JACDJE010000011.1, read as the reverse complement.
CTCTTACTTGGATCCTGTTAGACATATGTTGTGCCTTTGCCTGAAAGTCTCCTAGTGACCTGTAAATTGATTGCAGCCTGGGAAATTGGCTATAAGTAAATCTTGGCTCTTTTTTTTTCCTTTTTTTTTTTCTGAAATAAGAAGGCTGCAGGTGGCTTATCTACTGTCAGAACATACTTTCTGTACGCAGTTCAGAAATGCTATTGATCCCCTATCAGTGATGTGGTTCCTGAAACCTGTAGCAATTGGCTCGCCTATATGAAGCCAATTGTGGTCACTGTTAATGCCAGTAAGTAAAACTTGAGTTCTCATGATTTGTGCTGGTTTGCGTAGTCATTCCAAAGACATTTGCAGTAGACAGGGTCCTCTGCATCTGGCAGGCACCCAATAGGTCGACATATCTCATAGTAGTCTATTGCATTAAGGTGTTTGGAAAGAATGAGGAACACCAGTAACACACCTAATTGGTTTTACGTAGGATATTGGTACAGTTTTACAGCATTTATTTATCTCACTATCTGCTCACAATTTAGATATGCATTAAAAAATACCTACTATCTTCCTTGCATCACAATAGCAGTGTGCCGTAGCCAGCTTGCATGCCGCTATATCTTCATAACATTCACCCAATAAACCGGGTGAACATTTTATGGGTGTTTTAGCAAGAACTGATTCAAGCTTACACGGTCAGATGAACAGAGCACTGTCACAATGCAGTTTTCTCTGCTCACTAAAATTCTCCTCTTAATTTCCCAGCTTGAGGTATGGGTGCCTGATCAGCAAGGGCTCGGCACCTTGAGTCCCCGGCACAGATGAGGGACTGGTCTCTGATTCATCAGCTCTAACAGCATCTGAAACACATTGCAGTGCTGGTATCCACAGGAATCAGCAAGATTAAGTATGTAACTGCCAGAAAATATATTGAGCAGGAATTTGTCGCATAAAAGATAGGACAAAAAGAAAAAGCTCCAAAGTGACAAATGAAAAGAACACGGTCATTTAAAATAAATGGCATAAAGTCAGTCAAATTACACTGAGGTTCACAAATAGGGGATAATAGCAGTCCTCCCCTGCTCCTGCTTTTTATTCTCTTCTTTCATGTGATCCCCTCCTGCTGCACGTAACTGGGACGAAGCCCATGTCCTGCAATATGATAAAGCTCATTTTGCAAATGATCACAAAGTCACGGAAACATGGCACAAAGTGTTGACCTCGTCCAACGGCTCCCTGGTGCGTTTCAGGTTGTTCAAGGCATTTTGTGGGAAAGCTGTATTCTCACAATGTATACCAGATTAGGAAAGTCCATTCTCTCACAACCAGCATAAAATAACCCCACCGCTGCAGGAGCTGTGACCAGGTATTTGTATTTAATGGGCAATTAATGATAGCCTCAGCAATGAGCAGCCCTGTGCAGGGCTGACGTCTTTCTGAGCACACAGCCACTCCTGCCCACATTTTCAGCCTTATCTCCCACTCTCTTTTCTTCCTTACACTGTACAGCAGTTCCTTTCTGAAATGGCAGGCAAAGTCCCATTATGTTATTTCCATCTTAATGACTCCAAAAGGCATGTTCCAAAAAGGAATATTAACTTCGGTGATGGGATACCTTACCTTTGGAGCTCTTATTCCACATTCTGCCTGCACTTACAGGGGCTTCAATCTTTATTTATTTTCTATGCCAGCTCTCAGCATCCTTCCTAGGCAGCATGATGCATTAACTTTCCACATAATGAATATTCCACTTTGGTCCCATACTCTGAAATACATCCCTGTCTGAATGAGGTTTCAATACTCTGCACTGCTGATTTCCATCTGTGTGCCATGGTCCTTGTGTTTCACAGGTCGGCAATACCAAAAGAGCCCCCCAGACCCACAGATATTGCTTTTAACGCAATCTCTGTTGTGTTGGAGGGTAAGGGGAGGAACAGCTTTACATTTTTTAGACTAGTTCCAACAATAAAGTTATTAAAGTTATTCTCCACCTTGCAAGAAAGGTGCCTGATGATTATATCGTTCCTGCCTTTTAAACTAATTTTATTTCAATATGGTGCATTTGCAGTCATCATAATCCTATTGTTGCAGGTTATTCCCAGTGTAATGAATGAGAAATACTAGTGCCTGTGGAAGGGGGTTGTGCTAGTTTTTTGTTGTTGTTTTTAAATTCTATCTACTGCTATAATATCAGAAGATAAGCCGATCCATTCCCTAAAATCCCTCCTATTCACTTCTTGTTGAGTTTGGTTGCCATTAAAGAATGCAAGTTATTTTGCAAAGCAATATGAAGAAAGACCTAAGGTTATTCTACGAAAGGCAGGCTGCATCCATCCTGCTAAAATGTCTGTCCCAGCCTTAGAGAAGTGCAGGTACATCCTTGCAGTTCAGCTCCTCATAGGAGATGAGAATATACATACAGCTGTAAAGCTATGTGGTCAGTTCCTGCACACTGGGTTTGGAAAGGATGGCAATCAGTTTCACGCAGTGCCATTTAAACTGCTATAGCTTACATTCTGCTTTCCCAAAAGCATTACTTTGAGCCCAAGACTTGAGGGAATTTAGGATACAGCGAACTTCGGGAGAATGGTATTTTAGCCTTACTACAATTACAGTCCCCTTGTCAGGCACACAAAAACTGAAGTCATGCTCTAGAACCAAGTGAACCAGAGACCAAGGGCTGTTGTGAAGCACTTGGCGGCTGGGCTGGCACAGGAGGCCACTGCCCTGAGGAGATCCCAGCTCTCCAGCTGCAAGTGGGGCATGATTTTATTCCCATGGAACGGTTGTTGTTGGGGGGGAATTCCAGACAGAAATCTGATTGCAAAGCTGTCCTATGCACAGCTGTAACAAAGCGTTTTGTCAAGAAGCCATTACTGCCTCTGCCCAGCTCTGTAAGTGAGCTTCCTAACAATGCAGCAACAGAAGGAAAATGAATTCCTCTCTCCTCCCACCTGAGTTCCAGCTGACACATTTCCTATTTACAGAAGGATCTTGCGAAGCATAAGCAAGCACTGACAGACAAAATAGCATTAAAAAGTGCTCTCATATTATATTATATGCCCGTTACTGTCATATTAATTTTCCTTTTGTAACAGTTAATATGAATTAATAGATACTTTCACAAATAGGTCTCAATTGTTATAGGCGATTACAGAGTTCAGCAGGTTGATTATTACTGCAATATAACATTATCTGCTGATGGGCTTGTAAACCTTGTTTTCCTTATCTGTTAGGAGCTTATATGATCTATTAATGATTTATAAACTAACCTCATTATAAGGTTGTAGTATGGAGTGCAACAGATTATAATGCAAACAGGCAGTGCTCCAGCTCCAAGTTCCCCATGCAGTTAATCCCAGCTTCATTATGCGATCCTTGTTTAGATTTTATCATACGCTGTTCTATTCTGGAGGGCTCCACTTCTTCCTAGGATGTGATCAGCAATCATCCACAGCCTGCATTTGCCCACACGGCATTTGATGCCTTCAGCAAAGCTGAGCTCCTGACACTGTGTTGGTATGCACAGATTTGGGAATAAGGCCAAGAGTCTGCTGGTAGTTTTCAAAGCAAGCAGAGCTCTGCACAGGTCTGTGGGTCTGCCCATGGTGGGGAGGCCTCGGAGAAGGCCACCCCTGTCCTCATCCCTGTCTCTGAGCTGGTGCCCCATTTCCCCTCTCACAAGATCTGTCTGCTGCCAAAAGGCACAGCTTCACCATGAAATCAGAGTTCCCCATCTCTGTCAGACATGATCTTAACAGACTTGTTTCCCTGAAGTGGTCACAATGTGAAGTATTAAATCAACAAGCAGCCGCCCTCACTGCAAAATAGCCACAGAAATTGCCAAAGAAGGAATAGTGGTGGTCCTTTTCCCAATGGAAAACTTGGGGAAAAAAATGGTCTACGCTCAGATCTTTTCTTTTTCACAGCAGTCCCTCCCCAGTGCTCTCCGAATATCAAGCCAACAAAGTTTTACAAAATCCTCTGTACTTGAATGTTTTCTGCCAGTTCTCCCTCACAGGGTGTGACACTGTGGGCGCTCAGCTGCAGCATCTGACTTTGTAAAAAATCATAGCAAACTGGAAAGAGTAGATTGTTCTCAGAAGAGTGGCAGAGCCATTCATGGCATGCACAGGCTTGTTAAAATTCAGCTTTCTGAATTCATGACATTACCTTTTCTTGGAGCCCCTTCAGGCAGGAGGCTCTCTCAGGACATCCAGGTAGAGCAGCTGGTCTGGGCATGTTCTAAGGCAAAAATCTGGACTTTTCTGAAGCCACTGGCAAAGTTCATTCTGAGTTTAGTGGAGCCAAGGTTTTACTGTCACCTTATCACTAAATCTCTTGGCTTTCAGCATTACTGCATTTTTTTTTTTTCCTGAGCAATTTTAGGCATATCAATTCCAGTCTTCTGACAAAGATATTTATGATGAACAGTAATTATTCTGTTGTAGTGGTATCCTGGGACCTTAGCTGTGGACCCATGTGCATCATTAGAAGCAGTGTGTGGATGCATAATGAAGAGACAGGTTTGCTGTTTATTTATGTGTGATGCTCTTTACCTTATCCTCAGACATTTACACAAATGAGTTCAAGCTGAGGAATAAACACAAAGATGTGGCCATGATGTCTGGTTCAGGATGTGCCTCATCTGCAGATTGTCAGAAATCAGTAAGAATTTATGTGTGCTGCTCTTTACCATGTCCCCTGGATACCCTCTATTGTCTGCTCTTAGAAAAAAAATACAGGATGAATATTCTCACGCTGTTGGTAAAGCAGATCTGATCTTTTGTGTTATACTGGGAAGATCTGCCCGGAACTTCCAGTGGTGCCATGGCAAACAAGCCTGAATCCTACACCCTGATGGCAAATGGCTGCCTCTTTCTAAAACACTTACATTATGTGTGTCTTTTTTCAGTGAGTACTCATGGGCCTTTGCAGAGCATTTTGCCAGTTTGAAAAGAATGAAGTCATTTCTAAGTGTAGTGCTTCCTTCCCATGAGATTAATCCTGGTTTTGGACATGTATTTGGGCCTAGGACATAGCTAGAAAACCAAATGCTTCTGTAGAAGTTTTAGTCAAAAAGTTAACAAATAATTTTCCCAAGCCACATTTATGGTATATCAGTTTTGTGGCTGAAATCTTTTGTTGTCTCCGTCTCTCTTCACTCCCATATCATGCTGGGTTATTTTCTAAAACTAATCCAATTACTTTTCTGAATGCAAATAAATGAAATCTAAACACAGACTACACCAGAAAGATGATGAGAAGGAAGGCACGTTATCATATCTTCCCAGCCTTCCAAGAGTTGTATTTCTTCATGGTCTTACAAGCATATGCAATGAGAATAAACAAACAAAAAAACTCTCAATAAACTGCAGGGGAAGGAACCCTTTTTTTTTTCTCTGAACTTGTGTAGGTTTTGCAAACTCATGATTTGTTTGAAAGTAATTCCTTCTGGGGTGTTGTGTGTCAGGTTGAGGCAGGAGCACTACTGAGGTTTGGAGGTAAAAGCACCTCAGCTTGGAGGAACAAGGCAGGGGAGTCAAAACAAGGTAGAGAGCACATCATTAGCTGCATCTTTCTTTCCTGCCCTGTTGTGAACACTGGCAATTAATGTTTTCTTATCTGAAAGGAGCAAATTCTGTAGTAGTTGTTGGTTCCTGCACATGGTGAGAGCTGCTCCTGCTCCTGCAGTGCACAAAACCAGATGAAGATTAAGGGCAATACATTGCTTTTATCACACACACACAGACACCAGTGTGAGATCGTGTGGGATAAGAAAGTGGATCCACATTGCAGCTCCTGGTCAGCATGGGCAGGCCCTGGTGAGAGCATCCAGTGCAGTGTGCTTGTTCCTATCTGCTCCTACCTCCCACCAGCTACGCCTGGAGGCACACGGAAAGGAGCAGTTAGCTGAGGAGCTAAAAGCAATGGAGGAGTGTTGACATCCTTTAAAAGCTGTCTTTACTGATTCACTTTGGTTCTCTCTCATAGTGCACCTTTAGAAAGACTCAGTGATGGAACAGCTCTTGACTTGTATGATTCCAATGTTACTGTTCCAAAGTAAATTAGCTGGTTCTTTCTTTATTAAAAATACTCACTTCTCTTACTGAACAAATTTCTATAGTTTCTTTCCTTCATTTGGTCTTTTATTTTCAATGAATTCTATACTCCTAGTTCTGTGCCATATCTTCAGGGTACATTTTTGGGAGGGACTTCAGCACTTTGCTGTGTCGGATTTGGGCCATGGATCCTAATGTTGTTTCTGTGATTCTTCCTACAAGTAACATGCACAGTCTCTCATGCACATAGACTAAAAGCAATTCTCTTTCTTTGACTGTGCTTCCTCTAGTGCAGAGACAGAATTTACTTCTAGAGATCTAGAACAGTCTAAGCCAAAGTATATCAAAGTTATGAACTGCATATTTTAAGTAGAACTGGGGAAGCATAATTTTAATCAGCCCTGTCTGACTATTCCAGTTGGCACAACATATAAAAAGGTATCACAAATTATTTTGAGAGATCAGCCAATTATGGAGAGCCATTTCCAGAGAGGAAACTTAGGGCATCTCACTAACTGCTTGATTTATATGACGGTCCATATTTTAGAAGTTTGCTTCATTGCTTATATAAACTTCTTTCCTATCAGTTGCTCTAAGTACAACAAAATTTTAAGTAAATATGCAGCTCTGTGAATAACAGACCCTGGTTTACTATGAGTTTGTGTTGTTAAGAAAAATCCTATGTGGAGCATTTGACATCTATTAAGTGCTAAGCTCTCTTTATAGCCTTTCTTCCTCTCTGCACAGCCATCTATTTCCACTGAACTCTTTGAGCTGTGATGTCTTTGAGACCAATAACCTTAGGAGTCAAATTTGGCTGCAGTTGATCAACTTCCAAACTTACTGAAGAAGGAGATGTTAAAGAAAGCTGTGCATACATGCGCACAGGTATACATACACACATGCACAGAGCATGAAATTTACATAGAAAAACATTTTCTTAAAAAACCTGACATAAGTGGGTGTAACCACTTTCAGTAATTGAAGATCTAGCCATCAGCTGATACCCTTCTGTGATATGATTTAGTGAAGAAAATAAATGATATTCGCTAAGGAAAGTAATTTTCTCACTCCTTAGACTACATTTCTTTTATCGTATTTCTCATCGAGTTTACTACTTCACCTTTCCAAAGAAAATCTCCTATACTGCTTTAAGCCAAAACATAAATGCCAGAAAACCAAGCATTGACCCTTCCCGTGTCAGTGGCAGCACTGACATTTTTATCCAGCTATTTTAATGCCCGGACTCTACAGTGCTGTCCATAATTCTGATCACAAATAGAGCCCTGTTCAGCAAAGCCAAAGATACTCAATTGGGCAAGAAAATCTGAGAATGTTGTTAGAACTTGCTCTTATTTTAATATTTTAAACTGACAAGTATTTGAAAACCAACTTGAAAGCTCAGATTTAAATTCACCTGTCTTTCTGTGCCTTAGGCTATGAAATAGGTTCAGACAAACAGCCAACGTCATGTAGGACTTTGTAATGTAAAGCTCGCGTTGAGATCACAGCAAATAGAAGCTTACATTAGGAAGCCCATGCAGGCAGAAAGATCTTCACAACACAGAGATTTAAAAAAACATTAACCTTCCAATGTCTGGATAGCAAAGCAATACTTTACACACATATAGCTTTGGTGAGAACTGCAAGAAGGCTGCCTTGGCAGGCAAATGAAAGCAGACTGTAAAGTTCTGCACTGTGTGGTTTATTGCCGCTCTTCCCTCCGCAATACTATTCATAGCTAGAGGCATAGCAGCAGGTGACTTGGAATTTTAGCTCCCAAGCTTTCTCTCCAAAGCTGCTTTCAGGTTATCACGCTATTGACATTGGTGATGTCGTTCTTGAAGGTTCACCAACACAACTCAGCAGAACATTGCCATTGGAAAAGCCCTGCAGGTTGGACTTCTCTTTGGAGGCACAGGTCTCACAGGAAGCCATGTCACAGCCAGCCAGTCACAAGCCCACTGAAGTCCATGTTAAAATGAATCTGTTTTCTTGCACTGCATCGTTCCTCTTTCTAGTAGGCTGCTCTAGAAGTTAACTGGTCTGATGTTCAGGTACTTTCCTCAAGCTTCTCTTTCAAGAGCATGTCTACTAATTACATTCATTTGTTCTCCTGCTGGCTCTATCTTTTTCCTGAAAAAGCTCTTTTTTTCTCTGATGTCAACTACTCATGGATGAGCAGATATTCTTCCTGCTTTTGTATTGATAAATAAGCCAAACTTTTTAACCTGTTCTCACAAAACAAACTTTCTCCATTATCTTCATCATCCTAAAAGCTTTCTCTTTGGGCTGAATTCATTTTTCTTGAACTCGGATGACCAGAAACACAGCACAAGAGTTACAGCTGGTCAAACAAATAGAAAGAACCCTAACTGGCTTGCAAGGAGCTCAGCTAAGTAATTCTCTCCAAGGGAAAAATGAGAGTAGTCCATCTTTTCCTAGGCACTGGAATGGGCTGCCCAGGGAGGTGGTGGAGTCACCGACCCTGGAGGTGTTCAAAGAACGTTTGTTGTGTTGAGGGACATGGTTTAGTGAGAACCATTGGTGATGGGTGAATGGCTGGACTGGATGATCCTGTGGGTCTTTTCCAACCTTAGTGATTCTATGATTCTATGATTCCTTCATGTGCTGATTATGGGTAGGCATGACAAGGGGGTTTAAATTGAAGGACAGAGTATATGTTGTAATTTGGGATTAGTACTGATTATTTGCGTCCCTTGGAATTTTTCATTAATTCAACTTTAATACTACTTAGATAACCCTTATCTCTCTCTACTTCCTATTCACTCATACAAAGCAAATATGATGCATTCCTGTCCATTTGTTATACAGTGTTATAAAGCAAAGTTGATTCATTTTATGATACAGGGCTTCAGATGTTTCATTCTGCTTTTCTTAGATTTGTGTGATCATGCTGCTTGCATTTCTGCTTTTAGTGTGGTTATTAACATTCTAAAGGTTTTGTTATGCTTTGTTTTCATTAATATAAACTTTAAAACATGCCCTGAAGAAAACTGTTTATCAAAATAGTATTTTATTTTCTAAAAAAAGCTTAACTTCTTCCCCCATCAACAAAATAGAATGGAAAGGGAAAGGGGAAGGGAGGGAAGGAAAAGGAAAAAGAAAAGGAAAGGGAAAGGGAAAGGGAAAGGGAAAGGGAAAGGGAAAGGAAAAGGAAAAGGAAAAGGAAAAGGAAAAGGAAAAGGGAAAGGGAAAGGGAAAGGGAAAGGGAAAGGAGACTATGGAAGCAAATTAGAAGAAAGAGATTAGTCAAACAAAGGATATTTGTCTCTTTAAAAAATCTGTTATAAAAGCTACATTTGAGGATTTTCCATTCTGGTTACCTAACAGAATGCCTTTGGGCATGATTTTTTTAGCAGTGCTAAGGAGCACCACTCAAAATGATTTAAATTGCAGTTCTGAGCACTCAGCTGCTCTGAAAATCAGGCCCTATATGGGTCAAGTTGGTCATTTCCTCTAAATGAACACCTAAGGAAACTTTAAGTGAGATGGTTCTGACTCTGAATCCACAGTGGCAGAGATGGGAGCAGAACTTAGGCTTTCTGACTGACTGATCAAATGACCAGACCGCGCTATCACCAAAAAGGAGAGTTTAAAGAATGACTCTGAAAGGTTATTTTCACTGAATTGCTGAGTACATAAAATGAGTTGAAAGAAAGGGTAAAACTTCTTGAAAGGGTTTAGAAATGGTTATATTTATAATCTGTTGTGGTAGGATTTAGGAGTCCGGTGTTCAGTGAAGCTAGACTGACAAATTTATTACAGTTATAAGGCTGAGAAACCTATTAGAAGAAACATAATAGAAAGCACATTTTTGTGAAGGTTTAATAGGAACTGAAACAATTCAACAAAAGACTAAATTTAGTAAAGGGGGAAAAGTCATTTAATACATCTTCCCAAAAAGATTGAGTGACCTTTCTTTAAAAAGAAGAATCTTTTTTCTATAAAAAATGAAAAATTCAACTTCTGTAACAATAATCTAGTAAAGGGGTTTATTAGAAACTGGCTTTTGGTGCAAGTTCTGCTGTTTTCATTGTCAATGAATGTTGGTGTTATGCAATAAGACAAGCATTGTTGCCTCTCTAATTTCTCTCAGGGGTTGAAGAAATTCATAATAAAAGCATTCAAAATCTAAACTGAAATAAAAAAATAGGACACCCTTGTTCAGGTATGCATGGCAAAAAAATGGGGACAAACACTAAACAGTGCAGTCAGCTGGAAGCAGTTGGACAATTGTTTAAATAACCAGTGCTTGCATGGGATTGGAGTCACATGAACATTAGCAGGCGCTGGCTTGCTCCGTGGTAATGTAGTGATGGTCTTGTTGCTCACAGGAGGAGAACACTTTTAGTGCCAAGGGAAGGAAGATGTAGTCTATACGGGTAAGTGAAGTGCTGCTTGCAAGATCAAAGTGAGCAAAGCATCCCCATTCAACATACTTCAAACAGGAAAGGAGAATTGTGGTTCTCCAAATGTTTGTTTTCATTGGGTTCCCTGTGTTCAGCTTAGGAAAAACAGACAACAGGAGTTGTTTGAAATAAAGCTGTAATTTACGATCCTAACATGCTGAGAAGCAATTAAATTCAAGCTAATTACTGTAAATAGTTTTTAGAATTATGTGTAAAACATTCTACTACCTGTACATCTGTTAAAGTCAGTTGAGGCCCATTGATTTCTCTTTTTCTAAAGAGAAGGCTGAATGTTATTACTCAAGAACCAAACTATTTTCTTGAAATCTTTAAAAAAAAAAAAAAAAAGTAGTTATACCATAAAAACTAAAGGTGAAAAGTACCTGTAAGGACATGTATTGCATCCCCTTGGCAATTCTGAATGTGTACATCAGTAAACTGTCTCAGGTATTGTCTGAGCTATTTTATATTTCATAGCTGTATCAACTGCTACTGGAAATACAGTTCCAGAACCTAAAAGGATCTTTCCCAAAGGCACAAAATAAATAAATAAACAAATCAATCGATGAATTTTCAGCTGAGGGCTGATTATCTTCATCCTATATATCAGAAATCAATTGAGCTACCAAATAACAAAATGCAAGTACCGGAACATGATGTTAGTTGCCCTACCATTTACAATTTAGGAGTTTCATCTCAGCTCAAGTCTTAGTACTGCAATGAAGCCAACTAACTAACCCTGAACAGAGAATGGTGCAGATGTGCCAACAGTGAGGTTGAGACCAACCCCCTGAATACTGGAACACGAGGAGAGGAAGGAACTACAATGCAGTTTATGCGCTTCTTTACATTTGATGCATTATTAGCTTTCTCTATGACTAGGAGGATGTTTCCTTGAACATCTTTGACTTTTTAGCCTGTTCTAACTTCAAGTAGCTTAGCAAAGGAGTTGTGCAGTTGCTTGAAATGCTGCCAACTGTATTCCACTTTATAGTTGATAGGAAAAACTGCCAAAACCCAAGGTGACGGCCACAAGCTACTCTGATGGGATTTCATGGCTCTTAGATTGTTCCATAGGCCTGGAATATCTCAGTATCACATAAGAAATGTTTATGAACAGATATACTTGGGACCTTCAAGTAGCTGTTAAACTATTATAGCAAAAGAGAGGCAAGCAAAGAAAGAAGAGGAAAGCAAAGCAATCATAAAAAAAATTAAGTGTATGCATTTTTAAACAAGTTTTCGAAGTGGTTTTGTACAAAAAAGCTCCTTTCTTATGGTTTTCCTTTTGAAATACTCCAGTTTTAAAATCCAAATACATAAAAACATTCATTTTTTTTAAACTGACATATGGCACAAATTGGAACCAGTAAATAAAAGCACATAAAGCTAAACTACGCCCTTCTAGATGCTAGCAAAAATGACAACATAAAATACTAGCTATATAAACTACGTACAGGTGTGTAGCGTATCACAAGTAAAAAACCCACATCTTGCAATTATAAGCCTACAGAATTTATTTCACTTGACTGTAATTACATTTTATACATGTTTGTTTAGTAATATCAATCCAAGACATCATTTTGAGGATATAATTAACTGCATGTTGTAACAGAATGTGTTCGTCTGGTTTTGTGTGCTGCAAGAGCTTTTGTTAGCTGTGTTTAAGTGCCACCTAGTGTTATAATTCACAAATTTCTCTCCGAAAACCGTTTCCCCTACTTTTTCAGAGTCAGACCAAGGTGTGCAGGCTAAGAAAAAACATAGGGTCGTAATGCCCACATTTCAGTACTAACAGTATGTCCTTAATCCATATTTAGTCACTCACAGACTATATGGAGAAATGCTTTCATGTGTAACACTGCTTGAAATGAGTAGAGTATATAAGACTGCTGCCAAGCAAGAACGATACCAGTGTCAAACTACACTCTGGCACCTGCACAACTGGGCAGGTAAAACAGATCTCAGGTGCTCAGCTACAGGTAACTAGTTCTTAAGATCTTTTGTTGTTGTTATTTAATCAGTGATGCAACAGTAAGTTCACATAAAGATAGATGTATTTAATGGAGAGATGATTGTTTCTGGGGGGAAAGAAATATATTTTTAGTAAAAAAATATCAGATTCTGTAAGATGCACTGTGTAACTGGAAACTGAGAGGGATGGAAGTATAATAATCTGCAGAGCACATTTCAATTAGGTGCCAGCATACTGAGGTCTGCAAGATAATGTCTTCTATCATGCAAGTCCACCCCGTCCATAAATCCCCATTTCTGCAATGCCCCTGAAGGCCTTCATTGTGGCTGTGTTGCAATACGAGGAACCAGCCAGCTATGGGGATTTCTGACTGTTAGAACCAGTTTTCTTTTTAAAAATAAGTTTAGAACTTGTGTTCTTGACAAGCTGGGAACTAAACTATGCTAGGCTATATTTCTAATGAAAAAAAAACCACATAGTTTATAGTTCATTAGCTATTGATGATGTATTGTTCCTTCCTACTGTCATATAAAGTGGTCATTAAGAAATGTTTTCCATCCTCTACTTCCACAATACTGAACAACTGGTAGTACCTGCAGCTTAACAAAAATGTTCTTTGCTTTCTGTCCACAAACAGCATATGAAGTGGTTTACATAAGACAAAGCTCAATTTGTGCCTATTCTTTATGGAATTCATTAAATGCTATCCAAAAAAAAAAAAAAAAAAAAAAAAAAAAAAAAAAGGAAGAGAGAGATTGCTGTCATTAAGGACAACTGGTGTAACTCAGTAGAACGTGGAAATGGCGTTTCATTAAGTCCAGTAAGACCAAAACTATTGTCTTCCAATCACAACCATAAAAAAAATAAAATGAAGATTTTATGGACAATTTATCCCGAGTACCACAATAAAGAGGGGCGAGTTCACAAGCATCTTAAAGAATTTCTACATAATTGCCGAACGCGCAGGCGGAACTCCCACACCCTGAGGCGCCTCCACGCCCCCTGAGGGGTAACGGTCACTGCGCGAGACGCCCCTCTGCCCGCCCCCGGTTCTGATTGGCCCCTGCTTCCTCCCATCCCTCCAATCACGACTGAGGGGGCGGGCCTGAGCGCGGAGGCACGACGCGGCCATAGCGAGCTGGCGGTTTGGCCCCGCCCTTCCGGCCGTCGCCATGGCAGCCAGGAGGGGGGAGGCTGCGGCGTCGCGGAGGCCGTGGTGAGAGGTGGCTTTGCTTTTGCAAGCCGCAAAGGCTGAAGGTAAACTAGTTTTTTTAGGAAAAGAGCACGGAGGGGATGGGGACCTCCTGAGGGGAAAGGGAAGCGCTGCAAATAGAGCGGAAGGGTGGGGAATCTGCTGGGTGAGGTGAGAACACATCAGTTTCTGCCTGAGTCACGTGTATCCTGCTTCAAAGTTACGTGTGAATCTCGGACATACTCTCATAGATGTTCTAATTTCCTGATATTTTATTTCTCCCGCCTTTCATGTGATAGTTTCTGGTGTTGAGGCCAATTTCTGGGACAGTAATGCGCTTCTGAGGTGCAAATGATTAATTGACTGCAAAACGCCTCCAGGCTTCTGAATTGTGCTGGGAGCCGTGATTTGGGCAGTGGGCACCCGATCTCACCACAGCTAAAAGAACCCCGAAGCCATTAAGGTGTAAATGTAACCCCCTTTTCAGTTATCTACTGAAGAGCTGAGCTAATTCTTTCAAGTGCCCGAAATTTAAGCTGGTACACTGACTTCAGTTGTTAAATCATGTCTGTATTTACCCATATATCTGCAAGCTAGTGTAGGGAACCTGCTTTAGCAGAGGGGTTGGAACCGATGATTCTCCAAGGTCTCTTTCATTCAGTGATATTTCACTATGGACAAGAGGCACTATGAGGCATGGTATGAACTCCAATTGCAAGTGTAACTTTGTGTTCATATAGTACCATGATGAAGCCAGAAATCACTGCTGTGAACAGCGATACACAAACTATGCGAGTACATCATAGAATCTTAGAATCCTTAGAGTTGGAAGGGACCTCTGAGGGCCTTTGTGTGTGTGGCTGTAGGCAGGTGACGTTTGAGAAAACTTTGTTAAATCTGAAGGTTAGAAGTCAAATTTTAGTCCCCGAGTAAAGTGTTAGAATTCAATAAGTGGAATTCAATACGATTTTCCTGATGTGTATTGTGGGCACTTGTGGTATGTATGTGTGTATTCAAACCATAATGTAACAGTGTCTTATGGTATTAAAATTTATAAGCAGGTTTTATTTACATGGCTGATAAATTATATAAACATAATGCATGCAACTGTTACCTTGGAATGCTTTGCTACTGAAAAGTAAGCATTTGGGTATGTCTTTGGAAGACTCTAATTTCATTTGGTTTTGCTTTAATACAGTGACAAAACTTGGACAAACAACAGAAGATGTCGTCCTATTTGGCTCAGGAAGTTCATCTGGCTAGGAGACACGAGGAGATGTAAGTAACTTCTTCAGCAGCAGGGCCTCCCCCACAGCAGTTTGTGCTTTGGTCCAGAGGGGTCTCGCATGTCCATCCTTTGAACAGTTAATCAGACCTTTAGAGAGCACAGTGGTATTTTATCGAGAGGCCGGTGATCCAGGAGGTGGCACTCTTCCTTCATGAACTGCTGGAATTAATGTCACTGCTGGTGAGAGTATTTAGACTGATGAGGTTTTTGACTTGTGATGATGATACTGGTTTAAGATCTCCATTGTTAACCTCCTGTCACCATTGAACTCCTTTGTGGGAAAGGTATTTGGATTGTCACTCTGTGCCTCAGTGATTGAGCTGCATCTTTGTAACCCCATAAACTCAGGTTGGGAAGCAGTAATATTCAGGAAACTGCTTTTCTTATAACAGCTAGTTATAACAACTTGCGCAGGAGTAGTACTGATCAAGTCACCCCAGCCCACCCTGTCTTTCCTCTTCTGGGAAATTCAGTGCTTCTAAGCACCTTAGCATATGAGGACTGCTGGTTGCAATATTACAGCTTCGTACAAGCACAGCAGGTGGTGTCTGCCTGTACCTTTTCCCTCCCCCAGCACACCCACCCTACAGCCGGCTTAATTAGCCCCGTGGTTTTGAGAAAACTGGGTAAGGTAAAAAGGTTATTTTCTAGCTCCTGAGCAAAATGTTCTACCCACTTAGCAAAATGTTTTCCTTTGTAGACTGTCTCAGAGATCAGCGCTGCTACAGCAGATGGAGACTTATCTAGGAGACAAAAAGACTAAAAAGACGTGGCAAACTCAAGCAGCTGATGCAGCTCGTAGAAGAAATGCAGCACTTTTAAATGTAAGTTTCTGCAACTACCAGGAACTGAGTTGAAATGTCATGATTTATTTTTTTTTAAATGTTTGCTCCGTTGCTATCATTAGAGTTCTCCTATATTCTCTTTTCTCTTCTGGAACTTGACCAAAAGTATCAAATGACAAGTCTTTATTATCGGATGGCACTACTACCTGTTTTACATGCCCTTCTTATTTGAGCCTTGTGGTGGCAGCTGCTCTCTCTTTTTTTTTTTTCTGCAGTACTTGTAGAGATGCAACACGTGCTGTTACATGGTCTGCCTAAGACAGCCTCAGTCTAACGAGGCTCCGAATACCTTTACACCTTGATTCAAGAGTTGGGAGTATGTTTGGGAATGGGGCTGCCCAGGTTATGATGCTTTTAGTCCAGGGTAGGAACTGTTGTCCAGCTATGGTTGTGTGAAGTTATGGAAGAAGCCCTCAGTTATTTTTCTTTAAGGAGAGGTAGAATGACTTCAAGAATATTGCTTTCAAGTACTGTAAAATCAGTGTTTGGTGTTTCTGGCTCTTCTCAGTGGTGATACTGTTAATAGCTGTTCTACATATTTGTTGTCATGTTTAGGTACAATTTATGTTTCCTAGGTTAGTTAAGTGGATGTTTGAGAATTGGAAATTAAAATCTGAGTTTGATGTCAGGGACTAGAATGCTAGAATCTCTTCTCAACCTTTAGCTTAGGCATCTGAGTTTGAGGAGATGGCACTTGACCACTGACATGAGCATGCATCTGAAAAATGGTCATCTGCCTCTCACAGGCGTTTTCTTAAACTCTTAGTTATTAAAATCCCATATTATGTGTGTTGTATCTTTTGAAATGACAAATTTTGCTCTAGAAAATTAGAAGTTTTCTTTGTACCATCAAATATTTTTTGTTTCTTCATGCAGAACCTGACCAAGGTTTAAAAACATTCACATTTTAGGTGGGTATGATTCTGAAGCAAGCTCTCTTTGGATTTAAATGGAAGCTATGTTTAGGGAGTGGCAGATAAGGCAGAACAGTAAATGTGTGATGCCTTCTTAATTATTGAGTTATGAAGAGGAGTTCAACTCTGTCTCTGGTCAGCTGCTGCGTACTGGGCTGGGGCAATCAAATGCCTCTGCAGTGGGTATGGACAAGAGTAGGTGCTTCAGTGTGAGGTTGATAGAAAGGGATGAGTTGTTTGTTTCCTTGCATCATAGTTCATATTCCACTGCTTTAGTAATTTCACCTGTTATGACTCCATTTTATAATTACCGTAGATTTATATTTCATATTGATGGTTGTCTTTTTTTAATAAATGACCTTTATTTTACCAGTGCATTCTCAGCTAATGTACACAAGCAAGCATAAGAAATGCAGGATGTATTTTCTGCATGGTGAAAACTTGTTGTATTGGAAATGTTAACAATAACTTAGACATATACAGAGTGTAAATGTTTTTGCAGCTACACAGATATTTGCCATCTTCTGTCACATCCTCAAAATTGTTCCTTTCAAGTGTCAAAAATGTTGGTGTTTGTACCAAAAAAAAAAGCAAAAACATATGTATCAAAACAAATCCTGTGGCAGGATAAAGTAGCATAAATCAGTTTAAATCTATTTATTTTATACTGATTTTAACAGACGTGCACTCCTGCAGATGCTTCCTGATAACAGAGTAGAAAAGAACAAAAAAATCTCTGCAGAATAATACATGAGACGCTTGAAAACAAGACTGATTAATGTGCCAGCTTCAGAATATTGTTCCTGATACCAGGCACTGTACATTTCACAGTTACCATGTGGAGAGTTGTTGATTTGGCCTACTAAAAAATACATGGACATGATGAAGTGTTATTTTTTTATTTGCATTTCTGTTTTTCTGCATGTAAGCAAAATCAGTTGTTTGCAGTATGTGATCGTAGGAAGAGACGTTTTTCTTTCTCAGTGCTAGTTGATATTTATGCACAGGAAAGCATTTCAAGATTAATTTATTTTCTAATCAGCGGGAAGCAGGGAAGTAAACATTTTTTTTAATTGAAATTTTAGCATTATAAGCACTTGTTCAGCATTTTAACATAATTGTCAGAGTATTTCACCTAATGTCTTTAGAGGGATACTACAGATTAGAGAAATCTGTATCATCTGGTGCTTATATAATGTTTTCATAACAAAAGCAGAAATTAGACCAGTATTTACAATCTAATTTATGAGACTTGTTTGTCAGTAACATTTCTGGTTTATCAGTTCTGTTGTTATTCTGGTGCAACATCTTATATCATGAAATAGAAAATAGGGAATATGCTCTTCAATATTTAGTACTGGCTGTGTAAGTAATTTAGGCTGAATTTGCTTTCCTGTACAGGCATGTAATTGCAGAATTACTGAAGTGGGATTCTGCCAGCCTCTTATCAATATAAGTGACAGTTGGATTTGGTGCCCTAAAAGCGATGCGTGTTTCATGCATTGCATTTTACCTCTGGGGAAGGGTCTGCAATTGTTTTTGTTCCAGTCCTCGTAGTTTCAGGGGAAAGTGCTGCAAGATGCTCTCTTTTTTTAATTTTTTTCCTATATGTGACATATTAAATTTGTTGCTATTTTTTTCCAAAGAAGCTTGCACAATGTCTTTATTTTTATATTGATGATGGAGATTTCTCTCCCCTATAGAGTTTTCCGGTTGCACAGACATGAAAGAAGTGCCATCTAATCTTAGTTATTTTTCTAAAGCATACTACACCTTCCAGCAAAAATTTTGCTCACTGTCTGTCATTAAATCAGTGTTCTGACAATAGACTGCACAACACAAACTCGAGTGAGCAACAAAAAGACACATCCAATATCTAGGCTATGCCAAAGTGACCTTCTCCACTAAACATAGATGCACAACTGCTCTCTCCTTTTTTCGCCTGGAATACATCAATTTCCTATCACCACCAACATTCTGGTGCCCTTAACTAAATAGATAAAGAAAGGATTTTTTGATGCTCTTCCTTCCTGTGAAAATTCCTATAGGAAGAGGAGAAATCCTGTGGGAGAATATGAAACAAACTTCGGTGGTTGATACTTCTTCTCCATGTGCTGATATCTTCTCCAGCCTTCATCAGAGCCATACTGAGACGAGCTTCGTGCAGTGCAGTTGATGATCTGTTCTAAGCACACGCAACAGACAAATTCCATACTTAGTTTAGTGAGCTCTTTTATGTCTTCTGTTGTTTTTGACACTGTGCCTTCAGGTGGCTTCTGGTTTTGCTGACATTCCCCCTGTACGTTTATTCTCTTTACTCTTTTCTCACCTAAAAAGAGGCAGCCACTTGCTGCTTCCCAGGTCTTGGATAAATCCAAGACTTGAGTTTGTTCTCTCTTAGATGTCCCTTAGCTTCTACAAGGACGTACACTCCCTTGTGTGAAAGGGGAGTTTTACTTAGCTTAGATTTCTAAGAATGTGCAAGAGAATGTAGTCATGGTGTACAAGGAATTAATGAAATAGAGTAAGATTAACACTGTAGAGTGAATGAACTGAGTGTGTTACTAAGTTGAACTTGAGCTAACAAGTTTCTGTTTTTATTAACCGTACCAGCTGAATTTGAGCCACATTTCTCAAACTAAACTTAAGTTGAGCACTGTTTATTTTTGGTGTATTCAGATTGGCTATTATTCAACACGAGTGATCATGTTTGGCCTCTCTTGGGGATATGCTTCTCCAGAATCTCACTCTCCTTTTCAGCAGCAGTGGTGGTGAATATTTGGGAAGTCCCTTTGGGGAATTTCCTCTCTCATTTAGTTTTTCTGTTGTACTCTTCACACCCGCTCTCTGCTCCCAACTCTGCCATCTGCTATACTTTCTTTCCCCCTTCACTCTGTTCAGCTTTGGCTTCTTCACACCCCACTCCCACGTCCCTTTCTGTCTCTCTTCATCTGCCCACCACTCAATCTCTTCAATGTTTGGGTATGGAACTAAGCCCACAAGAATGGGTCAGAACTTAAGGGGGGGTGGGGGGGGCTAATTTGGGGTGATGGGTTTTATTTGTTTGCCACTGCTGTTTCTGTGTTTAAAATGTATTTAGGCCTTTGTGAATCCAGCACACATCCACTGGGCAAGCAGAAACCCAAATACTGATTTTTGTAAGAAAGCTATGTGAGGTGCATTGTCATCCAAGTTTGTCTGGTGAACAGCTTGCTGCAGCTCTACATTTTTGTGCACATGTTATGCATGCATATTAGCAAGTCATCTTTGTCTTGAGAAGTAAAGATCTTGCACATAATTTGCCTAGTTGCTTTACAGTTACAGTAGCTAGAATACATACTTCAGTTTTCATGCAGCACAGAACAAACCATTCTATCCTTCTCCATTGCTGTAAATTATAGAGAATGGAATTTAATGGTGATTTCCCTTAGTGTTCAGAGAGAACAGCAGTGTTTTGCAGCAACAGACCTATGTGGTAATAACATTTATTCTTTTATCAGAAAGTTCCAGTAAACGTTTAGAAGCTGCAGGTTCCTAGTCTTACAAGGCAGGTTTCGGAATGGCTACGGAGAAAGATTTGAGCCTCCGGTGTTGCTATTTGAATACTGTTTAGGTTTAATGAGTTCATGTAATTAATCGAAATGTCTTTATGTGAGTGTATTTTCCTTTTAATGTTCCCACTGTGTTTTTAAAATGTGCTTTGCCTGTGTTTTAGGACATAGAAGCAGCAGAAAAAAAGCTGCAAGAAAGAATGTATTTACTTCCACATCCCGATACTGTTAAGCTAGAAGTAAGTCCTAGAACTCTTTTTGTTTGCTGTTTACCAAATATTTTGCTCCCCATCCCCCCCAAGCATGTTCTTAAAGTGAAAATAATTGATTTTAAAATCCAGTGACTGGTATAGCCAAAGGCCTGTGTGCTGTGCAGCAAGCTGAACCTAACTTCTAGGGCAAGGTCCCTAGATTCCAGAGCATTCTGGTGGAAATGCTTTGCAGCTTTCAGATCTCTACAAACTTGTGTTTAAAAATGAGAACGGATGATATTCACAATATTCAGTTCTTATAATGACTACTGCGACTGTTATGTCAGAGCTGCTTTGTTTTACACGGTCATCCTGTTTTCGGTGTGCTGCAGATTGTCATCTTTACATTTCAGAGTCAACAGTTTATCGACTTGAACGGAGAAGATTTCACTTCTCACAGTTATTTTATCAGGTTGTACAGGATCTCAGGATAAGTAGTGCTAAACCTGGGATTTCTCTTCTCACTCAGTGTCCCTGAAGCATTATTTAAAGGTGGCAATTCTGAGGAAGTTGCTACTCTGAGAACTAAATATTGTTCTGATAAAACACACCGATTTCAGTTCCCGAATCTCAAGACTGTTTTCTCAGCGTTATGCTGTGATGAATGAATAAGGAGGACAGGAGCATTCTTAGGAACAGAAATAGGGACACAGCTTATTCCTGATACAAACTAAACATCCAACCACGGGGACACCAAATCATATTCCCACCTGTGTTTCTTGGACCAGTGATTTGTGGGTTCATTGTTGTGCAGTGGCTTATTTTCCACAAACATAGCATGTCCCACACTATTCTGTGTGTTGTCAAAGGAGAGAAAAGGTATGAGCTGTAGTGTTTTCATCTGATGGCGAGGTGTATTGTATGTTGATTTCACACCTGCTGGGCAAGTGTTGTAATTCTTAGGCTGCTACTTACATGAGAAAGATCGTTTCTTGTTCTAGTTACTGTTAAAAGATTTTGTCTGTCTTTGTAGTTCAGAAATGGCTGACTCCCATCCCGGTGACAAGGTGCATGCTCAGAATGCCCTTTCAGTGGGGTTTTAAGAGACTTTAGGAAAAATCAAACGTTCTTCCTGGATACCTGTACATCATGAATGGCACTGAGAAGGCTGCCGAGGTACTTGTTTGAGCCCATTCTGACTGTGCTCAGAAGCAGAGTTTTAGACTCTTAGAGGACTTCGAGGCACCTCTAGGGTTGTTTGGGTCAGTTTTGGACTAGGCAGTTCGGCGTCTATCTTTGTCCTGTGTTAGGTGCTTTAGCTGCTTATGGGACGTAGACTGAACTCCACGTGTACTGGAGAGCGCAGAGCTGGTAGCTGCAGAGATCTTTGTGCTCTTTAGCACAGCGGTAGAATTTTTGAGAGAAGGATGTTACTATTTGAAGCAGAAGATCCTATTTCAGCCTTTTTTATACTTCTAAAGGAGAATGCTATAAATAGTAGAAAAAGAAAACTTTTTCATGGTACAAAATTCTGGTGTGTGCTCTGCTCCAAAACACTTCTGAGCATATTTCACTCAGCCATATATGTGTCTGTATTAATATACTTTGAAAGTTATGGCTGTAATGGATCCCCAGCTTGCTAAGTCAGAGTAGTTTTGTGTGACAGCACATATGCTTGTCAAAAAAGATTCTTTGAGTAAATCTGTTGAAGAAAATATTTTTGTAAATCTGCAAGAGCTGTAGTTATATCTGAGTTACATGTAAGGATCAGAATGATTAGCCAGGAATCTAATACTCTGTAAGAGTACTACAGAGTGAATGTTATATATTTAAACAAGTAGAGGGAATAAAATTCATATGGTACCATCCATGTTTTCTGCTACAAAATTACTTTTTACTGAATGAAGATAGGTATCTAAAAATACCTCCACTTACCTTGGGGAACTGAGTGTGGAAGGTTCATCTGGCTCTTGATCACATTATCTTGTGTAGAAAAAAGGATGGGCGTCACTAACAATTTCTTCTTCAAAGCTCTAGAAGAAGCAAAGTGCTCCTGGGAATGCCAACACCAAAACGATGAACAGTGTGTCCGTTCTGTGAGTGGAATGGAAGTCAAGTGTGTTAGTCAGAGGCACTGAGTAACGCACAGAGTGAGGCAATCCAGTGTTCCTTTCTGACCACGAGATGACTAGATGGCCCTTTCCTTTCATGACGCAAATACTGGAGCCAATTGCTGTGTCACTGTTTTATCACATCTGCAATTGTACTTGGATATTTTAACTGCATTGCTGCAAACTTTTCTAAGGAAAGCAATTTAGATAGCACTTTGTGTTTATAGCATTAAACAGATTATTTTTTTAATCTCAAATGTAAATGCTGCTAACGCATGAATTTAAGTACAAAAGCTGCTTTTGGAGAAGCATAGGATCACAGAAGATGTTTTATTGAAGGCATGGTGAGGGTCTGAATTAATCTGTAGCTTACCACAAGAGGGCAGATTCAGTCACTTCACAGTTCATGCTACAAGGTGAAATCCTTCCAGCCTGGTGTATTGCAGGCTGAGAGATTGATAACTTTGTGTGCAAGTACGTTGTTCTTTTCTGAGCTGCTTCACTCATAAGGCAAGACTGGAAAATTCGTTGCATATCTGTGTTGTTTGTAAAGATGCTGATGCAGATTTTGAAATAAAGTTGATTTTTATTTTTTTTATGTCTTTCTCAGACTCTCTATTGGGCTTCAGTAAAAGAATCTCTTCCCAATTGGGAAGAGTTTCTTTTAGGAAGAGCAGAATATCCCATTGGTGTTAAGAAACTGAAAACTACAAATCAGGACATAAGCTACCCAGAAGAAGATTCACAGAAACAAATACTCTGATTTTCTTTGGTAACTCTGGTTTGAGCAGACAATATCATCCAGGTTATAGAATGTAACATTATGCCATTAAATGGTAATGTAAATCATTTGAAATGAATATGAACTGTACTGGATAATTTGTTTCCGTTGTCTCAGAGCTTAAAACTTCAGTTTGAATGGTGGCATCTGCTTTTGGAGAGCTTAGACTGGAATTCCTCACAGTGAGAGAAGCAGTGCTGCTTAAAGGGGCTTTTGGGATCAAAAGTCAAATCACCCACTGAGGTGATTACTACTTCAGTATAAGGAGAGTCTTAGGTTATTTGCAATCCTCTGCTCTTCTGTATGAGTGTGATAACTAAAGATAGATTCATACGTAATCTTTCTACACCGTGTTCGTCTGTGTTGCATGCAGCTCTGTGGATGAGGGAGAAGGGAAGAATTTGCCATTAGTGGGGAAGGCAGGCTCCTTGCATCAGTCTTGGTCCAGCAGCAGTAATCTGTGTAAAAACCTTCATGATAACAGATGTGGGGAGAACACCTGGAATTTGCACATCTTGCTTTCCCTGATTTTTTGGGGTTTTTTTTGGCATTGCCACTTCCATTGCTTCTGCACCTCTCTCCTTTAACTGCTGCTGCTGAGTAAAGACAAGAAAATACAAACAAATCCATAGGAACTTTCTGCTGCTCCTAGGCTTAATGCTGTTTTCTTTGTGGTGGCATCCTATAAGTGAGGTCTTTAACTTAAGCATGAGGAGTTCGATAGGAGCGAGCAGGAAGGTTGCCTGCAGCAGCTGTCATACAACAAGCACATGGAAGCTGCAGAGAGATACATTCTTTCTCAGCCACTGAACTATTCCTCATTGGAAAAGCCTTCTGGATTTGTGACTTGGCCTGAAGAAATTCCACTCTTCCTATGGGAAGGATGCTTTTTACAGAAAGAAATGAAGGGGAAACCTGGGCTGGAGTCGATATATTGTTAAGATGTCATCTTATATGCTACAACCTTCTTCAGCCCCCTGATCTGGAGCAAGAATGAAAAAGTTGACTTCTGCCAGTGCCTGATGGTTTGGGAAAATTGTGGTTACTAATTTTTGCTGGTCTGTTAATGAACTGTCTGCGCATCTCCTCCTTACTTAGAGATACAAATTAGTTTTGTGCTAGACTAGGGAATTACTTTTATTGAAACTCAGATATTTCTAGCAACGTTATTGATAAATACCTGGGCTGGCTCAGACCTGTGGTCTGAAAAACACATGTTCTATTCATTAAATGTGGCTCAGGTAGTCACAGGTTGATTGGCTGTTGGCGGGGAGCTCGTGGTTCGGTCTGAACGAGAGAATGGGCTTCTAGCTGGGAACTGTGGGAAGCCTGGGTGAACTTGAGGGACCAACATCAGTGAGCTCCTTCCTGAAATGAGGCGCTCAGTTCTGTCTGGATTTAAATTATCCAAAGTATCATTTACACAAAGGAAAAAAAAAAAGACTAAAACTTCAGATTTAAAAATGTTGTATATTTTCAGTGGGAATGCTAGGAGTTCATTTCAAACTTTTTCTTTTAAAGTGTCCATTAAACTGATAAGTTTTTACAGAAACTGCCATCTTAGAAATATCCTGTTGAGTGGGTGTTGGTGTTTGTAACAATAACGTTGTTTTCATAATATGTGATGGCAGATTAGCACGCTTCTCTGCAGTGTTGTTAACAGTTGTAATTAAGGAATAAACAGTAAAGGGTGTCAGTCCGATGACAATTTCATCTATAGTGTCACAATACAAAATGTCACAAAATATTAGAACTGTTATATAACTACAAAAATATCAAATTAGGCTTTCATCTTACTAGCAGAGAGCTTAAAAAAACCTGGCAGAGAGACCATTGCAATTTTATACCTACTCAGTGTTCTGTCACAAAGACAACTTGGTAATATTTTCTTCTGTGAGATCGCAACGTGGTTCTCAGTCTGATTTGTGGGGACGTGTGTGGATCTTAGAAGCAGTGAGCTCCAATTTAAACAAGCAAATAATTGGAATCAGTTGAACACACAAGAAGGGAAAAGCGATTCCATGCGATGCCCCTCTCCCAGGAAAGGGGTGGGCGAGCTGTTGCTAACAAAGGCTAGGACTCATCCTGGTCTTTGCATCGAAAGGGAAATCACTTAAACTAAAATCTGGGCCCCTAAGCACTTTATACGTGTGAATAATCTGGGTCTTTATCTCTCTGGGCTCCGCCTAAACGCTGGGACACAATGCAGATGCTCACCATTTCCTTGCTGCTTTTGATTTCTCAGGGAAGGAAGGCTGTGTGTGCTGTGAGGGCACAGCAGCTGGAGAGAAATGGGTTCTGTGCCACTGTTCAACTGCTGCAAAAATAAAGACAGAAACAATTCCCTTGGTAACAAATATAGTTTGAGCTGTCAGGTATTATTAGATACTTCATTAGATACTTGGATGCTGTCTTTCTGATTTTTTTTTCCCTCTTTTATCAGGCTAAGAGGTGAAGATTAAAATTTCTCTTCTTTTCAGAGAAGGAAATTACGTTTTTTTTCTGTGCTACAGCTTCAGGAGCAACAGGACAGCTAGAGGGTGGAATGTTATATAGGAGCAGGTCCAGAAAATCGATTAAAATAAAACAGAGGAAACTTTTCAAGTAGGAATGTGTATAGGCACCTTCGCTGGCTGACGGGGGCCTTTTTGTTGGCCTGTGGTCTGGAAGGCAGCAATGCAGTTGCATATGAGAGAAACAGCAAAGCAGTAGTGCAAGGAGGCACGTAGTAGAGCTGCTAGGGTAGAAGCCAAGTGTGTCCTGATATGTCACAGAGCTTGGGGCAAGCAGTGGCAGAGCACATGATTTTATGGTATCTCTTGTTATACCTGGCACCATTTCTATATGGCCGGGCTGGCTTGCCACCTGCCTTTGTGTAGATCTCCATTTGAGAAAGCACTTCTGTAATAGCTTAAGTGTATTTAAATAAAAACCAAAACAAACAAACTATAAACTGATTTATACTGTCATGATTTAATACTGGCATTAAATGAGTGTTCTTCTCTGTCTCAAGGCTGATGCTTCAAGAAGCTGAATTCAGTGTAGTCATCCCACTGTCTCATCCCAGGCTTTTTACCCGTGCTGGGGTAAATGGCTTTTTTTTACTCTGAAGGTAACCTGTTACTCTGCATTCTTGACTTGCTGCTTGCCCCTTTGTGCTGAAGCGTATGTATGCATAAGCTGCAGTGGTCCTGCTTCTTGCTGCTTCTGCTTTCCCGGTGGGTCAGAGAACACAAGGGAGAGAAAAGCAGTAAGGAAAACAAATGGTTTTGCCCGTTTGTAAGTTAATGATCAAGAATCTTATAAGAAAAAATAATTAATCAGCCTTTTTGGGTTTGTGCACGGATGAGTAAGCACAGGACTAGCCTAGGAGCACAGCCTGCTCACCCATCTTGTCACCTCTACCCTCACACTCCCAAGGGTTTTATTATCTCAGCCATTCTGGCAGTGGGAGCAGTAGCAGGAGGCACATTAGTTTTCCCTGGGATAGGAAGTTTCTTACTCCACAGAGTCCTTCTCAAGCTTATTGGTTTCATTTGAGAGTATATGTGAGCTAACAGAAGGGCTTGGGTACGTGATACTTTACGCCGTGGTGTCCTCTGGGTTATATTTCCTCAGGGTCATGTTTTCAGAGAAGTTGGGAGTGAGGCTCTGGGCAGAGCTTATAGTTCCTCCTCTCCGTTTCATTCACATTGTGCAGCCAGTGCTAGAGGTGCTCATGTTGAGCTTGCTGATAGTGAAAAATAAGGGGGAAGAATGGAATGTAGTTTTAGAGGGTTATGTCTGAAAGAAAACATTATTTACTCCATAATGCTAAGTTTCATAATATTTTAATAGTTGTGTTCAGATACAACTTGACCTTAAATATCACCCCAAATGCAAGCTGTTTTAACATATTTGTAATGCTCAGATCGTCATTACTGTAATATTCTGTTTGCTGGAGGATTAGGATCCATCGATACAATATGATGCAGTTCAAATAAAGCTTTGATCTTGCATTCACAGCCCGGTGGATTGTGGTGTTGTATTGCATGGACAAACTGCCTGCATCGGTGCCTGCTGTAGCCGGTGTGCGCTGAGTCTGCAGGCGATGGCTGCTTTGCTCAGGTGTGCTGCTCATTTTCCTTAGCTTTCCTTGGAGACCGACCAGAAACGTTCATCTGCTGAACGAAGATTAGAATCTCGGAGGCTTATTGATGAAAAATCAAACCGTAATAAATCCGGGGTGGATTATTTACGCTCTCTCTGTTGTTTCTTAGGAAGCGCGTGCTTAATTACTTCGAAGATGTGATTATTTGCAAGATGTGGATAAATTTTAAGCTCTTCCAAAGGAAATAGGTGGAAAAAAGAAGTTTTGTAGGTTCTCCTGCAGTAAATAGCGTGATTTAATTGGGGAATTTGCTACTGCTATTAAACATAGCTGAAACAGCTCTTAAAAATGCCTGAGCTGTGTCCGCTGTGCGTGTACATGTATCCCTGCAATTGTATCTTCTTCATTTGAGTTACTTTGCATACGTTTGTCATTGCTGCATGCAAATAGGAAGTATGATCGCTTCTTCCCATAAGTTTTATCACTGGTGATGATGATCTTAAAAATAAATGTGTGGTGTTCTTTCTCCTCTCAGTCGTATCACCTACCAGCAAGCCCTAATAGGCTGCAGAATAGTGTGAGACGGTATTTACATCACACTTTTGAAACAGATTCAAGCAGAGCCAGCTGCCGTAAGATTATTTTACAAATATATTGCAAATTAATAAAAGGAAAAATTCGGTGTCCTTTAAGTAAATTACAGCCTTCTTGCCTGATGCCTAGCTTGAAGCGGCAGTAATTAGTACCTGCCTCACAGCGGGGCTGGAAACGTCGTTTCAGTTTCCAGCCTTGCGTTTCTTTACCCGTTTAGTTTGTGTGCGTCCCCAGTAGCTTCATGGCTGGTGCTCTAACTTGCTCAACAGAAGCTCCGGAGGACGGCGCCGTGGCAGCCCTGCACCTGCAGCTTCGTCCCGGTGCGGGGCTGCGGGCTCAGTCCCGGTGTGCTCCGGGTGCCCACACCGCTGGGCACGGAGCTGCTCCGGGTCGGGCGCTCGGGGTGCTGGAAGCCTAAGCTTAGACAGGGGAGAAAAGAGAGGAGAGAAAGAGCGTTCTTCTGCCGTTTTCCAGTTTGAAATGAGTGCGCGGAAAGCCCAACCTGGAGCACAGGGCGCGGTGCGTCGTTCCGGGGCACTCGGGCTGCGCACCGGCAGAGCAGCGCGCTGCAAAGTGTGCCCGAAGCGCGGTCTGCGGCGCCGGCAGCCCCGAGGCAGCTCAGGGTGGCTGCTGTGATCCCCGCTAACACCCGTAGTGAGAGCCGTGACGGTGCGAGCCACGTCCGCAAAGCTGCAGGGGAGAGCTTTGCATGGGAACAGACGATCTCAGCCCCCCGTCAGCTGTGAGCAGTGTTTGGGGTGAGCTGGAACAACTTCAGCTGCGTTACCCTATTGCTCGGGCGTTTCTTTTTATTTAGTTTGTGGGCACAATTGGCTTTTCCCTCTATAATCAGCTTTCTTTTGCTGGATTCATTCAGTTATGCGCTAATCCAATGTTGGTAACATCTCAATTCATTAACGTAATGAATCAGAAGGAAGAGGCTGGTTATAAATCAGAAAGCTTCTATTTATGTGCAATAGCTTGGCAACTGGCAGCGCTGAGGAAGACAGTAGAAGGAGTAACAGACAGATAACGGGACGTGGGGAACGCGGTTGCAACAGTGCTCAGGTGCTCTTTGTGTGATCCAAAACGCCTGCTTGCTTTACACGACAAACGTACCCATTGCAGGGGGCGGCGGCGCTGATTTGGGGGCAAGTTCGGCTGCTTCGGGCTCGGTCCTTCCGAGCGGCTGCGAGCGCTTCGCTCCGTGGGATGTAGGGACCGGGCTCTGCTTCCCCTGTGGGTACCGGGGCCGCTCGGTGGGGACGGGGCCCGGCTGCTCCGGGGCTCGGGGAGGGGCCGGCTGGGGCGGGGCTGCGGCGCTGCCCCACGGGTGACCGTGGGTTCCCTCTGCGGGCCCGGCGAGGTGCTGAGTCCCTGCCTGCAGATCACTTCGAACATTTCTCGCTGCTACGGTCCTGGGCAAACACAGAAGACGGCAAAATCGCCGTAGTTGTAGGAAAAGTTTTGTGCTGTTTGGGATTTATAAGCTTGATTCTGAACTTCGGGCCCGTTTTTCCATGCTCCACATCTGACAGCATTTTTGTCCCCATCCCTACTTGGGACGATTAGGCTTCCCCAGAACAAAACATGCTGTAACGCAGTTCAAACCAGATCTTAGAGAGCGCTGGTGACTCTCAGTACCTGCACGTGTTTCCCCAGCCACAGGTGCAGAAGAGAGGAGATGGAATCGCAGCTGTTTGGTTTCTTTTTTTTATTCCTACTTGAGGACGCGTGTTGGGCTCACCTGTCCCTGACTGAATCAGTTAAGCACGTGCGAGCGATAGGCACGGGAACGGGAGTAATGCCCGGGCTGGGTTGGTCATCTGCAGAGTCAGGGTGGATAGCAGCAACAGTTAAGGGGGTAAGTGAGGGGCTTTTCCTTTTCTCTTTATGAAATGAGGTGGTACTTAGCCTGTGGGATGGCTTCACCCCAAATAACCAGAGCGGGCAGGTGAATGACACGAGGTAAAACCAGCCGCAGTGTGAGATCTGCCACGTGGGACAGGAGCCCTTGAAAGAGGGTGTGGGGTGAGCGAGTCACTCCCAGCCTGTCCCTGCTGCCGTGGTATGCGTGGCACTGTGCCTGCAGAGTTCCAGGGCCTACCTGTCCCTCCTCCTGGAGGAAAGGGGGGTAGCTGAAGTCCTCGGGGTGCAAACTGAAGAGAGAGAGATGTTAAGGAGTAGGTTCTGACCACGCCATTGGGGAAAGCAGTGCCCTGGGAGTTGGCGGGGCCCTGCCGAGCCCCTGCCCGTGGGGACCCTCGTGGTTGACACGCGGGAGTCACTCTCTCGAGGCTCCGCTGTCTTATTTAAAAACGGTAGAAGTGCTGCTCCGTGCGGCTTAAAGCAGGAGGGCAGAGCTGGGCGGGCACCTGGGCGCCCGCAGGGATCGGCAGGCCGGGCAAGGCATGTGTCAATTCAGCCGTCGTGTTGACTTAAGCGAAAGTGCTAAGCCATTCCTAAACCTAAGTCAATACAGACTTAAGCCAAAATTGTTATTAACGAGCTCTAATCTGATTTAAGAGCCTCCGAACGAACCGTGTCTACACGGGAGGAGAGGACGCGCGGGGCCCCCGGGTGCTTCGGAGGCACCGGCACCCTCGGGAAGGGCCGGGACAGCATCCCGCACCGTGCCCGGCCCGGCGGCCGCCGTCCCCGAGGCGTGCGGGATGTGCCAGGCTGCGAGAGCAGCGCTTGGGCCGTGGCGTGTCCGCCCGGGCTGTGCCGAAGCCCGGCTGTGCCGAGGTCGGGCAGCCCCTCTCGCTGGGACGTGGACATGCCAGAGCATTTTTTTTCCCGTCCCGATGGGGCAGTTGAGCCCTCCACTCCACCCCCCAGTGGGGGCCTTTCTTTTCTTCCCCACCAGCTTTGAGCAGCCCTGTTTCAGATTGGCCTTTTTATGTTTGATATAAAGAATAGTTGTTGGCCAATTCCATCTTTTCATCGCTGCTCTCCAGGCCCGGGTCCAAGCGGCTTGTCAGATGCTCATTAACTCCCCCTTTGGCTCTTTCCAGTGTGTCTCCTAAGCTCATTGTGCCAAGAACTAGCGCTTCTTTCTCTTTACACGGCTCCCTTTCTCTGCTCCATCAGGGAGA
This sequence comes from Pavo muticus, assembly GCA_016647715.1. Lineage (NCBI taxonomy): Eukaryota > Metazoa > Chordata > Aves > Galliformes > Phasianidae > Pavo > Pavo muticus. Next base: position 3,351,186 of record JACDJE010000011.1, on the reverse strand, counting down.
CAAATTACTTTCCAAAAGGGATCGCCAGGGATGGTTTAATGAGAATTTCTCTAGGGCTGGCCGTGGAAATCAATGTAGTTAACATTCGGTGCACTTAATTGGACTTTTCTCTTCTGCCTCCTTCAAAAAAACTCTGAAGCTATCCTGTTAATCTCTCATTTGTAATCAATTGTGTTGACTAAACAAAAGTCTAGGTCGTCCTTTCTTCCTGTCCCAGACAATCCTTTGTTGCCTCTAAATGCCTCATTCTTGAGTGCTCCTGGTCTTGTAGATGGGTTCGATTGTTGACAGTTCATTATTGCGCTTTTGTCCATTTAATCTCCCTCGCTGTGTTTTGCATGTGCATGCCTTAATGAGCTCCGTTGGCAATTAACATGTTTCTAGCAGCAAACTGGTTGCTCAGACGTTTGGAGAGCGGAGTGCAGGGAAAAGGGCAACGCGGCTGCCTTTGGCTCGGGCGCTTCCCGGTGCCCGTCGCGACGCACCCGGCCCGGGAGTCCGCTTTGGGCCGGGCCGGGCCGAGAGGGGGACCCGGCAGCTCCGCGTGCCGCTCCCCGCCCGGAGGCACTTCTAACCCTCCCCCCGAGGCACCGGCACCGCTCAATCTGTTGTGTGCGCGGCTGCGGCGTCGGGAGAAGGGGTTGTGTGCGGGTTTTGTGTTACCATTGAGGCTTGCTGGCAAGAGCGCTGAAGTGTGAGCAGTCGTGGACAGCAGAAACATCTTGTGAGGGAGAAGATAATTGGAGTCTCTGGCGTGTGTGCGTCTGACAGAGCCGCCCCTCCCCCGCCACCCGCCGCCTGTGTGTGCCGGGATGGGGGCGAGAGCCCGGCCGGGGGCGGGCAGCGCTCCCGGGGCTCCGCTCCTCGCCATCCGTTTCTCGGTGCGGCCGGAGCGAGGACGGTCTGGGAGCGCTGCCGCCGCCCCCGGGAGGGACAATGTGACAAACCCCCCCCAGGGGCGGCCGGCGCGGCCCTTCGAGGTGTCCCGAGGACGTTCCGAGCCGCGACGAGGCTGCCGCTGCCCCTCCGACAGCTCTGCAGGCAGCGCTGAGCGTTAGCAGAACGAGAAAAGAGCGCTTCTGCTGCCCCTTCGCGGGGGGCGGCTCTTGCCCTGCCCTCACCCACCGCGCTGCGGGAAGGGTGCGGGGCCAAGCCCGGTTCCGGCTGTCGACGTCCCCCGGCCCCGAGGTGCGCTTCCCCGGCAGTGGCGGCAGGACCGGTTGGGGGCTGCGGGATGCCCGGCCTCGTCCCGCCGCCCTTCCGGGGCCCTCCTCGCCGCTCCCGTCCCGTCTGGCTGCCGGGGCCGGGCTCGCTCTGCAGCCGCGATCCGCTTGCGAGGGGTTGAGCTACAGCGCCTTCGCTTCGGGACGGATTCCCTCTCTCCTAAGGCTTCCAACAGAGGTCACTTACCGCGACGAGAATTCCAATTATTACTCTTAATTTCTTCCTAACCCGAAACTCTCCCAAAAAGTCTTTTAAAACAAATTCTCTCCCAATCTTTTCCCCGCTGCCAGCATCAACACGCATCGCTCTCCGCGCCTCACCCGCTCCAAATCATCAAAGCGATCGTTTTGGCAGCGAAAAAAACCCAAAACTCGAGTGAGGAGGAGCTCAGTCCCGGGGGCTCGGAGCGCCGCTCCCGGCACCGCATCCTGCAAAGGCGCAGCACGGGGTCGCCTCCCGGCCCTGCTCTCGGCGCAGAGCTGTGCTCGCCTTCGCCTCCCTCCGTTTAATCGCTCCATTAAGCGGGGAAAGGTGAACTCCCCATCGCGGCGTCCCCAGGCATTCGGGTGTCGCGCTCGTTCCCCGCTTCATTGGCGAGCCCGGCCCGAGCAGCACGCAGAGATCAGCCTCGTTTCTCCGCTAGAATAATATTGTTCCTAACGACGTGGCCGGAATAGACACTCGCATATTAAAAGTAGGGGAAGGGGGGAGCTGAGAAGGGAATATTTAGTGTAATCCAAGTGCTTGATTATCCGTATTCTGATCAAAAAGAGTTTCTGAGGCCTGCTGGGAGTGATTAGATTAATGTAATGCGGTTTGAAGGGTCTGTGTTTTCTCTCTTAATTTGGGTCATTACTCGGAAAGCGAGCGTAAGATCACTTCATCTGCATGCGGGGAGCGGCACCGAGGAGCGGCCGAGCAGCGCCGGAACGAGAGCGGCCCCGGGAAGCTGCGGGTGCCCTCCGCGCCCCTCTCCTGGGGGCGGCCCCGCCCGGCCCCCTCCTGCCCTGCGGCCCTCACTCGGGCTCCTCCAGGCCCGCACACCACATCCCCACGGGTCCGGGCAGTGCCGCTCCGCCCGGCTCGGGGCCGGAGTGGGAAATGAGACACCTACGAAGGGCCGGTTTATTGTCCCATGATAGATTATATATATATAATATATATATATTCCTCACTTATTCGAGCGTACATTTAAAATGGAGATTTACAGACACGTATAAAGAGCGCTGTCCTGGCGGGGGGGGGCAGCCGGCCCGGCCCCTCTTGGCCCGCAGCGCCGTTAAATAGGATTCCTCTTATATACAGCTGCAGCTCGGGGTCGCTTGCTACCGGCGGCTGAGCTCGCTGGGGAAGAGACAGAGAAGCGAAGGCTGCAGTTGGGATGGGTAGCGGCGGTCCGGGAGCTGTGCCGGCCCTTAGCTGTGCCGGCCCTTAGCTCTGCCCGCTGCGTGTTGGGTCCCGGGGCGGCGGCGGCGGCGCGCTGGAGACGCTGTCGTGCAACTTTCGGACGTGCTTCTTTAAATCAAAGTTTCTGCAAAATCCTTTGCCGCAAGTGACGCACGTGAAGGGCTTCTTGTCGTTGTGGGTGTGCATGTGGAAAGTCAAGTTATAGATCTGGTGGAAGGCTTTGTTGCAAATGGTGCACTTGTACTGCTTCTCTCCGCTGTGGGTCAGCTTGTGGTTCTTGTAGTTGCCTGCGAGGGAGGAGGAAGGTGGGAAAGGGGTTACCGAGGGCGCCAGGTGAGGGGGGCAGGAAGCGAACCCCCGCGCCCCGTCCCGCTGTCAGAGCCGCTCCGCGTCATCGCCGGGGCGCAAATGAGGGCAGGGTCAGCCCGGTGACCCGCGGCAAATGGAGAGCGCCCGGGATTAGGCCCGCGGCCCCGCACCTCTCATTTAAAAAGCATTTCGGGAGCCCCGGCAGCGGTCCCCGCGCTGCGGCCCGGCTTAGGAGAGTAATTGGGAGCGGCGGCGGCTCGGCCCTGCACCCCCCCGTTCCCGCAGCCGGGCAGGCCCGCTAAATCCTCGCTAATGATGACAGAGCCCCCCCCCGGCCCGGCCCGGCCCTGCTCACCTTTCTGGTGGAAGCCCTTGCCGCAGAACTCGCAGACGAAGGGTTTGTAGCCGGCGTGGATGCGGATGTGGGTGTTGAGCGTGGAGCTCCTGTTGAATGCCTTCCCACACTGGTTGCACTTGTGGGGCTTCTCCTGCGCGGGGAGGGGGGGGGACGGGAGGGGATGAGAGGCCCGTTAGGGGCTGCGGGGAGAAGCCGCCCCCTACCCCATTCCACCCCTCACCTCCTCACCTACCTGCGTGTGGATGATTTTGTGCCGGCACAGGGTGCTGGCTTGACGGAAGCCCTTCCCGCAGACCTTGCACACGAACGGCCGAGCTCCCGTGTGCACCGGCATGTGCCGGGTGAGGTTGTAGTGCGCGTTGAACACCTGCGGGGAAGCAGCGGTGAGGCGCGGCGGAGCCGCTCCCGCACGCTCCGGCCCCTCCCGCGCTCCCATTCCCCTTACCTTGCCGCACACCTCGCAGGTGAAGTTCTTGGGTTTGCCCTCCGCCGTTCCGCCGCCGCCCCCCCCCAGCTTTGCGTGGCCCTTGGGGGGGCCGCCGCGCTCCGCCGCCGCCGCCTCCTTCATCACCTGGTCCAGGTGGCCCGGCAGCCGCTCCTTGTGCGCGAAGGGCGGCGGCGGGGGCAGCTTCTCGGCCGCCAGCCCCGCCAGCTTGGCGTTCTCCAGCAGGAAAAGCTTCTGGTGAGCCGAGAGCCCCCCCGGCGGCGGGGGGCCCAGCAGGCCGGCGGGGAAGAGCTGTCCGTGCAGCAGGTCGGCCGGGTGGTAGGCGGCATCCAGGTAGTTGAAGTAATAGAGGGAACGGGGGGCTGCCGGCACGGCCCCCGCCTGGTGGATGACCTGCGGCTTGATCAGCCGCCCGCTGGGCTGGCCCAGGGCGAGCTCTGCCTTGCAGCAGACGCCGCAGTTGGCTTTGCAGAGCCCCCCGGCGCCCCGCAGGCCGCTCTTCCACAGCTCCGAGTAGTTGAGGAGAGTCTTGGAGGGCACCTCGTAGCCCAGCGGAGGGATGGGGATCACGCAGGGCAGCGGCGAGCACAGGCTGAGCGGCTTCTTGCCCGCCTCCGGCTCCGGCCCCGGGCCGCCGTGCCGCTGCTCGAAGGCTGCTTTGGGCTCCGACGTCTTGGCCATGATGCGCTCGATGGAGAAGGCCAGGCTCTTGGACGGGTTAGCGGCGGCGGCCCGGCCGTCGTGCCGGGGGCAGGGGGAAGGCATGACCGTCTCCAGCGACCCCGAGCTCGCCATGGCTCTGCGCCGTGCGGGAACTTGGGCTGAGCGGCCGCTCGCTCCTGCGCTCGGCTCTGCATTCCAGAAAAGCCAGGAGACAAATCAATTTAATAAGCACCTTGTTCTCTTCCCCCCCACTCACCCCC